>CAUYQV010048187.1:0-29742 GCA_963574575.1 Galagoides demidoff
AGTCCCAGCTACTCAGGAGGCTGAGGCAAGAGAATCACTTAAGCCCAAGAGTTTGAGGTTGCTGTGAGCTGTGACGCCACTGCAGTCTACTGTGGGTGACATAGTGAGACTTTGTTTCAAAAAAAAAAAAATCTGAGATGACTAAAATGCAGCCACGGTTTGGAAACAACTGAGTTAAACACACAATTACTGGAAACCACAATACTGAAATGCAAGAAGGGAATGAAGAACCAAAAAAAAAAAAAAATTGTAAATCTGCACACAAAAACTGTCAGATCTTACGACAAATATTAAACTTTATAGTATTTAAGAGTATACATCTTTAAAGTTTTTACATAAAAATCAACTGTACCTGGAAAAAATTACTGGTTGATGTATCTTTTCCTAAAGGCAATTTCTATATCAAATTAGTCAAAGAATGCTGGCTACCACTATCTGTTCAGTTAACCCCTAAATGATCCCGTAACATACCCAACTGGTGGTCTCTGCCTATGCTTGACTTTCTAGAAATAGTTACACAACACACACGCTAATATTAATTGAGCCCCTGTTCTGAGTCACTTGCCTTCCTTACCAAGATAGTTTATCTCAGTAAGTCATGGCGCTACACTTTCTTAACATAAAGAAGTTAAGGAAGTTGCCTGTGGTCACACAGCTAGATGGTGTCATCTGGGATTTGAATCCAGAATTATTCACCTCAGAGGTCATCCATCTCGTTATACAAGACTGTAAATCCTCTTTGGCTGGGCCTGCAGCTTATATGGTTCTCAGTCCTCACACTCCACTCCCATCTTTTCCTAACTGAACTTCTCCACTTCCTACATTTTCTTCATAGCAGGGGGCCCATATGCCCTAGTTCACAGGGGATAGTGTTGGTATATAAGCCCACTCTCCCACCATGTTCTAGTTTGAATGTTCAAAATTGTATGTTTTCAAGTTGCATCATTTTGGTTCCTTTTCTCCAAAGTGTCTCTATTTATTCCTCTGTGTCAACAAGCTGGCAGCTGCTATTTTGAAATTACAGAATTTAGGATTCTACTATTAAGTAGAAAATCGAGAAAAAACAAGAGCCACTTTTTGTCACCTGTATAGATGACGGGGGGGGATCCCAAGTATGTCCTCCCTAGTAGGCTCTCAAAAGTTCAGTTCATAAATCTCAAAGCCTCTGAAAAGTTCTGGCAAAGAAAACTACTGCAACCCCTTGTGCAATTCTTCGAACTAACCTGTTTGGGAGAAGCCTACCTTTTTTTCAGCCCAAAGCTGAGGAGACTGAGGATCTAACGGGGGACACAACCGTTGATTGAAAGGTGATTGCTTAAGTATCTTAAAAACATATGTAGCTAATCTGAGTCCTTAAAGAAACCTGTGGCTTTTTTTCTCGTCCTCCCTCCCCCCTTTCTTCCCTCCTGTTCGTCCTTTCTCCCTGTTTTTCTTCATGGATAAACTTTGCCTCCCAGAGATGCATTGTTGAGTCAGCCTTCCCTTTATTGAGCATCTAATAAAGTGACTAACACATAGGCCATTAATGATTTTAAATAAATGAATGTAGTCAGGATTTTTAAAAAAGAAATGCTTTCTTACAAGATTGTAATAGCAACTCATGAATTTAATAACAGAGGCATGCTTAAGTATATGTGAGCATATATTCATGATGAAATAATATCCAGTTGTTAAAAATGTAAGCAATATGCTTACAAAACATACCTGGGTTTTATAGCCTTTTTTTCATTCAGCTTAACATTGTAATTATTTCTATATCAATAGTCTAGATTCAGTGAGCCCTAATTTAATCCACAGATTATGTTTTGTTTGCCTACAATGGTAATGCCCCACAAGATTTTTAAAAAATATTTTTCATTGATCATCTACATTGAAAATTAGATTTCACTAAAAACATGCACATGTTTTGGCATCTGGTGACTTGAGGTCCTCATTCCCACATGGGCACAATGGCGTGGTGCCTTTCCTACCCTCTCCAGTTTGCTGTCCCCACCACTCCCTGTGGTCTCCACAGCACTGTCATGCGCCAGTACTGGTGACCATTTGTTATTGTTTCTCTCATAGGAGAACCAAGAAGAAAGAGAAATGTTTTTGTTGCTATACAATGTGAAGTCATGAAACACTGATAAAGATTCACTTTAAAGAAAACTTCTCACCCTGGTCATCTTCACTCCTATGTTACCTTCCTGTCCCCAAAGGCATTTGTGTGCAACCTGTAAATGTCTCACAAAATTTTAGAGCCATAAGGAACTAGCACTTCAGACCAGATGATACTTTCCCTGGTAGACATGAGTTAAGACCCAGGCGAGATCATGACTTGCTTTGCTAAGGTGCTATTTGGGGACAGAGTTTCTAGAGAGAGACTTGTCAACTCTATTAGGCTTTTAGAAATTTTACCTTTTTGTCTTAATTTCTGTTTTCATTTATTTATTTGAGGTAAGTTCTCTATTGCCTGAGCTACAGAGTAGAGGCATCATTATAGCTCACTGCACCATCAGATTCCTGGGCTCAAGTGGTCTTCCGGCCTCACCCTTCCAAGTAGCTGGGACTACAAGTGCCACTACACCTGGCTAATTTTTTTTTTTAACTTTTTGCAGAGATGGGGTTTCTATATTGCACAAGCATGTCTGGAACTGCTGGACTCAAGTGATGCTTCCACCTTGACCCCCCAAAGTGCTGGGATTACAGGTGTGAGCCACCACACCTAGCCTTGTCTTAATTTTTAAGTAATAAAAGCTAGTGTGAATGAATTGTCTCTGAGTATACAAACCCTCCAGTGCCTCTTCCTTCTACAAAACACATATGCAACTCATTGCTCTCTAGAAGTAGATTTTTATAACTTCCTGACCAGTTCAAGCAAGTTTTTAGTTTAATAAGCTTTGATTTTGCCACAGTGTTTTTCTGCAAACTTTAAGTGACCATTTGAAAAGTATTAAATTTTATATTACTGGGTTCCCCTTTTCTCAGGGTTGGAGAGCCTGGGTAGAGCTTGTCCCCTGAAGCCATACAACTTTGAAACATACATCTGAAGGCTGTTATAGGTTGTAGATTTGGTTTGGTATCAGGAACAGGCTTTGCCTGTTGAATTGGAAAACCCAGGAATAACAGGTTCCCTTATTATTTATATAAAATTTCAGTCCTCTCCAAAACTTTACTTAATGCAAATAACAAATGACTGAATTAAATCATTTTATTTTTGTTCTTTTTCTTCCCTTTCCTGATTTCTGGAAAGGGAAACTGCCCAGAGGAGTTGGAAAGCAGATGACATGGGTAATTCACAGTCGAGTCTGTGCTAAATAGATGAGGCTTTATTACTGTGTATAAAAATACAAAGCACTTTTGAGACTTACCATGTGACTGATGGAGTTCATTTGAAGATAGAACTAAAAAGAATTATTGCTGGTAGCTTGATTAAGAAAACAGCTTTTTATACTTTCCCTTTTGGAATATTGCTTTTATCATTGAATTGGAAACAGTTTTGTATGGAAGACGCACTTATGAAAGTTATATGTGGGAGTGCTATTTGTTATGAATTATTCCCAAATATATATAGCTTTGGGTCCAGTTATGAGACTAATCCATGCTCATTATTAAATTGGCAAAGTATATAATGATGGGGAAAAGTATGCTTCATCTCATCAACCAGACTTAAAATCTTGGTGTATGTATTCAGAAACTTTTGTTTTGTCTGGTGTTAGTACTACCATTCATATCTAGCCAAACCTTTAGAACTGTACCAGTTGGGGTTTCACATATGTAAAAGCAAGTTTCATGGATTTAGGAATGGCCCACTATAATCCAAATTGGGAAAATGGACAGGGTCAAGTAAAAGAAAAAAAAATCTGCCCCAATGAAAATGTAAAGCATGCCCCATCCATCGCAGTGACCAGGCCAGCTGAGGGGAAAGAGCAGAGGATCCTGGTTCATGATGAGGCCATCCTTGAGGGAGGAAGAAGAGAGCAAAAAAAGCTGTGTAATCAGTCTCCAGCAGTATACACTAAAGTCTACCTCCCTCCCAGAAGGGCTCTAAAATGACCCAGCAATATAGCCAGTAGCCCTACTCACTCTTTGTGGGACCCTCATAATTGGAAAGAAAGACAAATAAAGAAGCCATCTCTCATCAGTTGCCATCTCTCTCTCAGAAAGGGAGATGAGTAGGCTAAATGAGGAGGCACTGCCCATGGTAATAGTTCCAGGGGGCAAGGATGGAAGCCCCAAGCAGGGCAGCAGCAGGAGAGCAGCCCAGAGCACAGCAGCGTCCTATTAACAGCAGTAAGTCTTGTTACACTCACAGCCTGCTGTTAATCCTCTTCCAGCAACCTTCCCGGTGAGTCTGCCCTGTGGAGGACTGTGCTAGGCAGTAGGGGTACCAAGATGAAAAAGACCCAGTCCTCAGTATCTGAGACTGAAACAGGAACAACTATAATTAACGCATAAAGCGTAATAATGATGCTAAACAGGATATGTTGTTGAGAAATGAACTCCAACAAGCATGGGAACCCAGGGCTAAAAAATATTAGAGAAAGCCCCTGGGCAGGAAATCGAGAACTGGATGTAACTTTGCCAGCCCAGAGAGATTGAGATAGTCCAGGGAAAACAGCTGATGTAAAGGAGCAGGAGAGAGAAGGACACTTTCTTCATGATCTCCAAGCTCATCAGGTAAGCAGTAGCGCTTACTAAGATTGACTGAATCACAGCTGTTCAAAATTTACTAGAAATCTCTTTAAAACAAGCTCATGAGAAAGGCTTACCTGATTAACTAGATTCTTTGAGATGTGGTATTGTCTTTTAGGTACATAAAGGCATTCAGATGAGAATATCTGTGTCAGATACTAAGATTTTTGGAAATTGATAATGAAACATGTATGAGGTATGCTTCTAATGAGTTGTTTTCTAGAATAGCATTTACAATCTTGATATGCTGCGAATTTGCTAAGCTCACTTACCTTTGCTTCCTTCTAAAGTAAAATAAATCCTCGATCTAAATGATAAATAGTGTACTATTCTGTGTAAAAATAATAATAATATATACAAAAAACATTCGGTTACCAAAAGGGCATTCTACTCAGAAGGGAATAATACACCCAGTAAATATTTTCTCGCGGGTTGATTCGGTGACAGAAAAGACAAGGCTTAGAGATAAATACGTGTGTGTCTCTGAAGTTGCATCTTCAATACAGGCTGTACAACCGCATGTCACGATCTAACACATTTAGAAAAAAAAATTCTGTCTATGGCAACACAACTGAGGCTTGGATCATCCCTGAATTCAAATTGTTTCGGGATTTCTTCAGTCATGTCTTTTAACTATACAGTACACTTTACTGTGTCCTCAGATTCATGGCATGTGGAGGTGGCATCTGATGGAGTATTTTCTATTCAGCCTGTTTACTTTGTCGTCAAACATTCTTCAAAGACATTTTAGTCTCCCCCAACACACACGCACATTTCCGTCCAAGGCTGTCAGTTCCTATTTGGAAAGGTTAATTGAGACCTGGAGTCGCAAAGCCTCTGGTACAGGCGCAACTTCTGCTGGCCTTAATAGTTTTCTTTGAATTGGCTGCCAGTTCTGATTCTACATGTAAATATTTGACTGAGTTGGTTTACAAGAGTGGGGAAGCAAGGTTACCAGAATATAATGTATGATACGAGAAAACGAACTTTCATTTCTGCATACTTTCTTTTGCAAATCTCTTGGTGGCTGTCAAATTTGCAGATGTCTCCCTTACTGCTGTTCCTTATACGCTCAGCCTCCTTTGGAACTGCTGAGTCGACTGGGAGATAAGGCAGCACATTTGCAGGAGCCCACGCTGTTCTAATTAACTTGCCTTAATGTCACGGAGGAGGTGGGGTTGAGGGGGCCCTTGGCCGTGACCCTTAACTCTTGAAAAGTGAATGTCTTCTGAGAGACAGCCAGCTTTGAGCTGTTCACTCTGGACTGCTGATATACGGGGTGGAGGGGAGAGGGGGGAGGAGTTTGCTTGGGTTTTTTTTTTTTTTGCCTCTCCAAAAAGCAGAGCCTACCTTGGAATGTAATGGAAATAACCCACCACACAAGAAACAGTCTGTGAGCCTAAGAACTTGCTGCGAATATTGGCTTTTTGCCACAACCTCCTGCAGGAAAGGAAGAAACCTTGTCTCTTTCCACCACCTCACTTCCTCTTTGCAGCCAGAGGTCACCCCAAATTTAGACAGGAGGAAGGCCCTTGACAGGACAGCTGGACCCTGGTGCTTACTAATCTGTGCCTGTGAGCCACATAAGTAATTTTTAATTTTCTAGTCACTGCATTAAAAAAGCAAAAAGAAACAGATGAAATGAACTTTAATCATGTATTTAGTCCAGCATATCCGAAACACTAGATTTTTTGACATGCAATCAATAGAAAATTCATTAACAAGAGATTTTATATTTTTTTTAACTAAATATGTAAAAGCTGGTGTTTATTTTACACTGAGAACATGCCTCAATCAGACACTAATTTTCCACTGGAAATACGTGTTCAGTGATTTAATTTTCATAAAATTAACCGCTCAAAAGATAGAGTCACAAATTGTTCCATATATACTAAAAATGGTTTTCCAGTAACTGAACCATGTATCTGTTTTTAAAAATAAAAGTAAAAATTGTCTTTCTTAGGTACACCAGCCACATTTTAAGGGCTCACTTGTCCATGTGTCTGGGGACTACTGTGCTGACAGTAGAGAATTATGATCTGCTTCTTAAAGTGTGACCTACAAAATCACAGCATCAGCACCCCTGGGACTGTAATTAGGCAATCTCAAGCCTCACTCCAGGCCTGCAGAATCAGAGTCCGCACTTTAAGATCTTCAGGTGATTCACCTGCATAACATAGTTCAGACAGCACTGATCAATTTAACATGCCAGGAAAGTTTGTTTTACTGTATCCATTTTCCAGATGAGTATAATGAACCTCAGGAAAATTACATAATGTGCTTTAAATTACAGAGCTGCTAAGTGGAGAGCAGAAGTTCACACCCAAGTCTGGTCCATTTTTAAACCCACATTCTTCATAGTATTTATCAGCTAAAGCATGGACCAGGGTCTACTAGTGATATGAAAGTTAATTTTAAATGGTGCTCAGAGAGTGTCTTCTTAGTTTTCCTAATAAGGTCAAGGTTAACACGTCTGAGTGGTACCATCATGTTTATAATACCTAACACTTGCTGGTATTAAACTGGGCTCTAGCCTCAGAACCTTTCCGGTGTTTATTCTTCCTTTTCCTTTCTATTTATGGCAAAAGGGCCCAGTTTTCCATTACAGGAGAGATACATAAAGTAGATGTATGTAAGTATAGACAGGAGTAGTAAGTGTGAGTGCTAATGGTGCATGGACATGCCACCTGGGGAAGGGGCCATGGGAATAACCAGGACATGTGAGACAATGCCCTGGAGGAGGATACCTCCCTCAGAGGCAGAGCCCTGCTGGCCACACGCTAGAGGGGGCGGGAGCACGGGAGTACTGGGTGCTTCTGTTGTGGGTGAGCTGAGCTTCTCTCTCTATACCAGTGCCCGCCCATTCAAAGCACTTAAAAATCACTACAGTTTTTTCCTTTGTGTGTGTTGTGGATGGTAACTGTATGTGTTTGATGGGTTGCCCAGCGTTTCCTACCTCACAGCACAAAAACAAAAAGAAGGTCAGATATGGACCTCCCGGACCCGACAGCAAGGCTGTGGGCAGAAGGCAGGAGCTCAGCCCATTGGATGCTCTTCCTGGTTGACGAGGACAGAGCAAGTGCCTTAAAGAGCCACTTAGGGCTCATAGAGCCATGGTGGTGATAGCATGACGGTTGCAGCAGTGTCCCATAGTGGCCGTGATTTCAGTGGCAGGATTCAGCAAGGGCAGCAGGAATGCTCTGACCAGGCTTTGACCTCCTTAGAAATGCTGTTTCCTAAGTGTGATGGTTTCTGTTGGTAATGGCAGCATTCCGAAACTGCCTCTTCCAGAGGAAGAGAGTTGGTTTCTATCTTGTGCAATCAAACTGTTTCTATCTTGTGCAATCAGGCTGTTAAGGTGGGATTCTTTGATTGCCTTTCTACCCCATTAGACTACCAAGCCCCTTGAGAGTGGAGTCTGTATCTGTTTGTTCACACTGCATTCTCTCCAGGGCAAATGTGAGTGCAAATGGCACACAGACGTGGCCACCTGGGGAAGGACTCATGGCAATGACCAAGGTATGGGAAATAGTTCTTTGGATGAGGATGCCTTCCTCAGAAGCAGAACCCCTAGTTTCAGACCTGGCTGGAGCTCAATAATTATTTGATGAATGAATGAATGAATGAATGAGCATTGAGCATCTAGGAGATGTCAGTAAATACTTAGAGCAGTATTAAAAAGGCACATTTAGTCTGTTTTCTTTCTCCAAACAGACTAAACATATTTTATGACTTAAAAGAAGCTACTTACGAAGCTACCTTCAAAGATAAAGAGTAAAAATACTTAAAAGAACCCTTTACTTCACAAACTGATTCACCCAAAATTCCTTCTCTGATTTTTTCTAAAATTTTGTTTTCTAATTATAAACTATTTGAAGAGCTTAAACAGAACAGAACATAAAGTTGAAAGATTTTGTGCAGTGAATATGTAATGCTCTCAAAATTGAAGGAAATGGTTATTTGAAAAATAGCACATTCAAAACTATTGGCAATATGACATGGCTCAGCCAGGAAGATCACAGTGTCTGAAATGGAAACGTTGTTCCCAGAATTTTATGAGTATGTGGCTTGCTGTAGCTGTGCTAGGCAGTTTATGGACAGTATTATGCCTCACAAAAACCCATGCATGAACTACTTCCCTTGCTTTTTCCAGATAAGGAAACAGACACAGCATAAACACTAAGGTCATATAGTTAACACAGATCACACAACTCAAGAACTAGAATTTAAACTCCAGGCTGATTCCTGAGGTTAAGAGTTTCATCCCATGGTATACTTCTTACCTAGTAGATTTGTAGCATATATTTACAATAAAGACTCTGGTTCCATCTTCGCTGTTTGACCACTGACAGCTTTCAGGTCCCGCTCCTGCCCTCCTCTGTTTTTTCTTGTTGTTGTTGTTGTTGTTGTTGTTTGGGGGGGTTTATTTGTTGGTTTGTCTTTTAAGGAAATTTTCCAACTCAAGGGAGTAGGTACTGGTTATCCGATTGGTATGTTCACAAAGCTGAATTTTGCTAGTGGGCAGGATCACTGAGTGTAAGAATTAGCTCTCAGGTATGACACTCTTCTGCTTTTTATCCACCCAAACATTCAATTCAATGATCTTACACGTTTTTCATTGTCCTCCAACCCCTTAAATTGTCCTTGTGATCATCCCTGCTCAGCTTCCTTACATCCTCATCTCCTTTGCCCATCTCATTTCATCAGACCCTGGTTGGATCCATCTCTGCCTATGTAGCACCGGCCTTTGAAGGTGGCTAGGGCAAAGCACGGCCACTAACTGACCTCACTTTGAATTTAATACACTCAACAGAGTGGCAGTAGTGACCATTTTAAAATATAAAATCCAATTAAAATATAAATCAGATCATAAATCTTCCACACCATACTGGGCAGTGACTGCACCCCCAAATTCACAATGTCCCCCAGGCCCTATATGCCTGCCCTCTACCCTTTCCCTCTCCATCCTCATCTTTTATGACTCTGCATCACTTCTTGATTAGAAACTGTGGGCCCTTCTGTGGGTCCTTCTCTGGGTCCTTTGCTCTTCCTTAAAAACATCAGGTATGGTCTCACAACTATAAGGCCTTGATTTTTTTTGTTTTTAATTTCAGAGTATAAATGTTTTGGTTACATGGATTGAGACCAAGTTGGAAGAGTGTCCAGCATCCAAATGGTGTACCTTATACCTGTTAGGTGTGATTTCAACCACCTCCTCTTTCCCTGCTTGACTTCCATTGAGTTTTATTTCTATTTGTGCACATGAGTGCAATTCGGTTAGTCCCAATTTAAGAGTGAGTACATGAGTACATGTGGTGTTTGTTTTTTTCTTCTTGCAATACTTCACTAAGGAGGATGGTCTCTGGTTGCATCCACCTCACACCACAAAAGGAACTTCATTTTTTTAATGGCTGAGTAGAATGCCATGGTATACATTTACCATATTTTATTAATCCATTAATGTATTAGGGGGAAACTTGGGTTTATTCTACTTTTTTGTTTTTTTGAGATAGAGTCACACTGTGTTGCCTTGGATAGAGTGCTGTGGTGTCACAGCTCACAGCAACCTCCAACTCTTGGGCTTAAGTGATTCTTTTGCTTCAGCCTCCCAAGTAGATGGGACTACAGGCGCCTGCAACACCTGGCTACTTTTGTTGTTATTGTTGTTGTTGTCATTGTTGTTTAGCTGGCCCAGGCTGGGTTTGAACCTGCCAGCCTTGGTCCATGTGGCTGGCTCCTTAACCACTGTGCTACAGGTGCAGAGCCATATTCCACATCTTTTTGATTATAAATTGTGCTGCAATAAACATTCAAGTGCAAGTGTTTTTTTAATAAAGCGAGTTTTTTCCCTTTAGGTAGATACCCAGGAGTGGGATTCCTGGACCCAATGGTAGGTCTACTTTTAGTTCTTTGAGAAATCTCCATACTACTTTCCATAGAGGCTGTACTAGTTTGTAGCGTCACCAACAGTGTATAAGTATTCTTTTCTCTCTGTATCCACGTCAGCATCTATTGTTTTGGGACTCTCTGATAAAAGCCATTCTCACTGGGGTTAGGTGATATCTCAATATGGTTTTGCTTTGCATTAACTACTTCTCCCAAAGAGAGCCATGTGGATCACTTCCTCACCTCCTCTAAACCTCAGGTCAAATTCCATCTTCTCTCTGAGATATTCTGACCTCCTGTGACAGCTTGCTTTACCCAAATATCCAGAACAATATCCCCTGTCTGAGACTCTTAAAATGTTGCCTTTCCATTGTCCAGTTAAAAAATGGAGCCTGTCCCTCCCTTCCCCATTGAACCTGGGTGGACCTTTGTGACACTCTCATCCAGCAGAGATGCTGGTGTAATAAGGAGGAGCCATAACAGCCAATGCTGTACCATTCCCTAATAAAAGAAGCCAGGGCTCCTTGTAGAAATAATTGATTTCAGGGCTAGAGTAAGAAAGGCACAGGGGACCCTGGAGTATCTTGATGGACCAGAATGTAAAGAGGCTTAAAAAGTAAAGAATGAGGACATGTCAATGGGTCTCTGTGGCCAAACTATAGGAACCCCCAAAGCCAAAAGCTAAAATAGTTTGAGCAACAAAATAATGTAGTATTGTATTATAACCAAAAGCATAAAATAAATATACAAGAATCCACAGTGGTATAAGTAAAGGGGGGAGGAGAGACAAGTCTTCCACACAGAAGAATCCGAGATAACACAAGTAGATACTACCTGCTCCAAGTGGTACAGTTTAGCCACCCTTTTAAGTGTGAGTTAGACTTTGTGACTTGATTCCTAAGAATAGAATATGGAATGGATAAAAATAGCAATTGTACTGGGGAGAAACACAGCAAACATTAACTTTTAACTAAGTGATCAAAGTTAACAACACCAGTGATGGTGCATGATCTTACATACCCCTAGACGTGATGTGGTGAGAAGGACACTTCACCCCAGTGGGCTTCTTTCCAAAAAACTATTTCCTCCATCTAATCATAAGAAAAACACTATGCAAATCCAATGTGAGGGGCCTTCTTGAAAATGACTGACTAGTAGTCCTCAAAATCATCAAGGTCATGAAAAAGAAGACAGAGAAGTTGTCATAACCAGAAGAGACTACGGAGATATGAGAAAAAATACAATGTGGGGTCCTGACTGAATTGTGGAAACAAAAAAGGGAACATTAATGAAAAAGCTGGTGAAATCCTAGTAAAATCTGGAGTTTAATATTTATGAACCAACGTTGGTTTCATCATTTTGACAAATGAACCACAGTAAGGAAGATGGTAACATTAGGGGAAATTGGGTGAGAGTTGGTACAGAAACTCTGTAATTTTCTCATAACTTTTCTGTATTTCTAAAATTATTCCAAAATAAAGCTTACTTTAGAATATGGAGCTTCCACCTATTCTCTCTCTCTCTTTCTCTTTCTCTCTCTCTCTCCCCTCTCCCTCTTTCCCCCACCTTCCCACCTCTTTCTGTGTGTCTCTCAATCTCTTGCGACATTTGCTTTCAGAATCCATATATGATGCCGTAAGAAAGTCCAATGTGTAGAGGAAACTGCTCTAGGTACTGCTGTCCCAAATGATGACCAGCACCAAGCCCCAGACATGTATGTAAAGAAGCTTTTGAGGTAACTTCAGCCCCAGCCACTGGCTGACTGCAACTTCGTGAGAACCGCTGAGTGAGAGCCACCCAGCTGAGCCCAGTCAACCCTCAGAGCTAGGAGGGAGAATGATAAGAGACTGTAATTGTTTCATGCTGCTAGGCTTGTGGTGTTCCCTCATGCAGCTAACATCACCCTAACTTCCAGGTCAGTTATACCCTGTTCTTTCTCTCACTGCACATGGTGGGGCAGGCAAGCAGACTCAGAAGACTTGAAGGACCCGACCCCCTTTCATGAACACACCTACCCACATGTGCATTTCCAGAGAGAGATGGAGGAATTCGCTTTTGTTTCAAACTTCAGCTTCATGCCAAAGTTGGCTTTTACCTAGGATTGGGGAAAGAGTGAGTGATTGAGAATCTATTAATTAAGCAGTAATTTTGATTTCTATTCTGCAATTTTTCTTTGTGTATATCCTGAAGAATGAACTCAGAAACAATCATGGCATATTTAAATATATTTGAATTTTTGCATATCATAATCCTAATATGCTAAATTCCTCACACTTCATAAACTCATGGGGGGAACATATCTCCTTTGGTTCTCAATCCTACAACTTGCTGTGTCTCAGAAGGACATTTGTTTTTGTCTCTTGGATGCTCTGAACCACATAAGGGAATCACACCTGGGCTGGTAAGAATGTCCAACCTCAGTCTGCAACCCACTGCTAGCAAGTGGACTGGGACTTGTGTACAATATATACCACCTTCCTCTAACTTCACCTTTATCACCTATTGTACAGTGTCCCCACTTATCCCATATCTTTTCTTTTCTTTCTTTCTTTTTTTTTTTTTTTGAGAGAGTCTTGCTGTGTCGCTCTCAATAGAGTGCTATGGCATCACAGTTCACAGCAACTGCAACCTCAAATTCTTGGGCTTAAGCAATTCTCTTGCCTCAGCCTCCAAGTAGCTGGGACTACAAGCACCTGCCACAACACCTGGCTTTTTTTTTTTGTAGTTGTCGTTGTTGGGCAGGCCCGAGCTATGCTTGAACCCGCCAGCCTTGGTGCACGTGGCTGGTGTTGTAACCACTGTGCTATGGACATCAAGCCCCCATATTTTTTCTTATAAGCAGCTCTTTTAGAAAGAGCCAGGATATAGATAAAATAAGTACATAAATATATAATAATGTTAAGTGCCTTTCACATAATTAATCCTCAATAGATGAGTTTCCTTGAGTTTTGCCTGATACGTGGCTTTATTTAGCGCACTAGATTTCTGCAGCCCTCTTTCCGTGTTCTGTACTAAGGGGTTTCATTAAATGGAATTACAAGCAGAACTACTTCTGGGGAGTTTCTTTTTCCATTGCTGGAAAAAGGGTTTCAAGAAGGCCCGACCCATTTTGACCCGGACCTCAGTTGTGAGCATGCTACGTGAGTTGAGAATGAAGTACTTGGATCTGTTGGGATGCATCTTGGAGAGGGGTATGAGCAGACCCTGTCCAGGTCATAACACTAGTCAACTTGATGCTTATAAAAGGAGTTCTTATTTGCTGACTTGCTAGAGTGAGATCAGCAAAACTCTGAGTCTTTCGTCTATCCTAATATACATACAATCAGTTTGATCAGTCTAATAAGGTGGAAATTCTACATAGTGGATAATTCTTAAAGATTTTGTCAAGTTTCTTTATGAGAAAAATAAAGCCTTGCTTGGGCTGTCAGAATAATAAGAGACAGCTTGAGGGTTTTTTGCCTTGAGTATGTGTGGGCAGGAAATTTATTCTTCGCTTGGTACATCTTTGAGCTGCACACAGCTGTGTGAGATCTCAGTTCCTTACAAATTACTAATAAAGAAGATAATGCCAACATTTGCACTCTTCTCAAAAGTCAAACACTGAAGATTTAAATCAAGATTTCTGGATAGAAAAATCTTAATCTTTTGAGTCATGTTGCTATGCTTTTAAATTCATTTCCTAACACCAAGGGGAACTAAAATTAGAACTCGGAATAAGCCAGAAGCAATGAAACAATTTTCTCATTCATCTAACATGTACTTACTGAGCATTTAATCTATGTCTTTGCATTTAAAATTTGTTCTTAAAATGACAACATGGGGTTGATCTCTCATAGAATTCTATGACGTTCTGGCCAGAGAAGATGAAGGCAATAGGTATTTGTTGATCCCTTACTATACGCCAGGCACATAGCTATGGTTTTCATAAATGTGAAGATGTAAATATTACTGATACCATTTTACAGGTGAAGAAACTGACACTATACAACCACTAAGTAACCAAGTGGGATCTTTAACCTCAGTCTGACTCCAAAGCCCCTACATCACACTCCTTCTTACAACTTAAATTTTTTCCACTTGACTAGAAAAGATTTTTCACTTTAATCTTCTTAAGCGTTCTTATAATAAACATTTTCAATCCATTTAAAGTATGTTTAAGTCAGTTGAAACCACCAAGAATGGATGTGTATATATACAGATAGATATTTCTGTGACATCATTATTTATTTTCAAGTTAATGGGATATTGGATTGGGTGTGGGAAGGAACGTGAAATGAAACAGCCTCAGGGAGGTGGCTGTTACCTCCCGTTCATCTAGACGTTCTCCCACTTTCATTCTATCTGTCCATCCATCCCATTTTTTAAGCTCACCACATTCTAGATACTGAAGTAGCATTGAAATAAATAGATCAAAAGCAATGGATTCCACTTCCAAAGAATTTTTAGACTAATGCATGAAAAAAGACACATAAAATGAAGAATTTAAATGAAAGTGAACTGTTGTAGAAGGAGGTGCAAGAGGCAGGTGGGACCTTACAAGAAAGTGGGCTTGGGCTCACATCTGTAATCCCAGCACTCCTGGAGGCCAAGGCAGGTGGATCGCCTGAACTCACGGGTTCAAGATCAGCCTGAACAAGAGTGAAACCCTCTCTCTAAAGAAGAGCCAGGTGTTATGGTGGGTGCCTATAGTCCCAGCTACTTGGGAGGCTGAGGCAAGAGAATCACTTGAGCCCAAGAGTTTGAGGTTACTGCAAGCTATGATGCCTCTGTATGCTACAGAGGTCAACAGAGTGCTCCAAAAAGAAAAAAGAAAAGGAAAGAAAGTGCACTTGGAGGGGTCAGAAAGTGATCTCTGGGTGCCCAGGAGACAGACTCTGTTGCTGGTGTAACAAAGGGGCAGGGCTGGACTAAACTGAACTGCTACCTCTATGATGACTCACATGTGGCCATGCACATTGTACAATGACACTAACTGCTTACCTTTCATAATCCCAGCCCACGTCCAGGTGTCGGCTGGCAATACTGCCAACTTAGGTCTCTTCCAGGTTTAATGCAACTTTTATACACTACCCTGGGGCCCTATTTATTACAAAATTCAGACTAGAACTTACCAGGAAATAGAAAAATCCTGGAATATGTCAAGACTCTCCCAGATTGCCGTGAACTCCTCCTGAGTGTGGCAGTGGGAGAAAGGGGAGAACTTTGTGGCAGCAGAGTCCTCCTCAAAAGCTGCGCTTCTCCAGGATGGTCTGGGGACCACCCGGCTCAGCATCTGCTGGGTGTGCTCACTGGAAATGGAGCGCCCCGGCCCTCCCCCATGCCAATGAGTGGGGAACTCAGAACCCTCATTTAAACAAAAGCCTTGGGTGCGGTGATGCTCTAAAGCCACCCTTGGTCTGTATCATTCTGGGCCTTTTGTTTCCCCAGTACTAGTGTAGGAAGATGTTGGTATGGCTCAGTTGTCACCATGTAAAACTGTGTGTTCATCCACATAAAATCAGGAGACTTGTGTGCAATGTGTCATACCAGGTGCTGTGGGGGATGAAGAGATCGCTGTGGCATGGCCTCTTCTCTCAGGGAGCTTGTGTCAGGGAACGGACACCCGGAGACAGCGTTAGGAGTGCAAGAGATTTATTGGGGGTGATGCCTATGAGTAGGGTGACCAGACGTCCTGATTTTGGCTGGACAGTCCCGCTTTTCAACAATTTGTCCCGCGTCCCGTGGCATTTTAAAAAAGTCCCGATTTTTTGAAAGAATGCACGAACGGGCTGGAGAACAAGAAGGGGATATATGGTTTTCGGCCACCATATGAGTTTTATATTATTTTTGTTAATTTTATAATGTTAAACTGTAATAAATAATTGCTGAGAAGTGATTATAGAGAACTGCTTATCAAAGTTTGCCTTGTTGTCAAGCCCTGCCCTGCGCTGTCCCCTGCCCCGCGCCCCTGCTCCGCCCGCCCCCCATGTTGTCCCGCCTTACACATGTTAGAATCTGGTCACCCTACCTATGAGTGACAAGGAGATGAGAAAGGAAAAGTAGTGAGTCTTTAGACCACAGTGCAGCTCTGACACCTGTGAAAGGAGGAAGGATGGAGGATCTGGTAGAAAAAGCTCTCCCACCATGCTGGCCAGCCCAGTGAGGAGCTCCACTTGTAGATTCCCTACAGAGGAGCTTCGGGCTGACCAAAGGTGGCCAGGTCTCCAGCATCCCTGCCATGTCATCTATTGGCATGTCCTTGCCTGAAACATTACATCAGACCCTAAAGACCCCAATCAGTGAAATGCTGGAAAGAAGGGATGTAGCATAGTGAGTGAGGCATCAAGCATGTATGTCTGGAGCCAGACAGGCCTGGGTTGGAATTATAGTTCCGTCGTTGAGAATGTGACCTCAGGGAGATGGCTTAACTTTGGAAGACTACAGCCTCATAGGAAAGAGTGGGATGATACATGTTTAATATGTATGACCCATGTGGGCTGGGTCATGAAACAGCACCCAGACATCACCTTTCTTATTCCCTACTAACACAGACGTGTTACATACACACCCCACAGTCTGCTCCATTCATTTGCATGCATGTTTTATTTTCTCACAAGAGAGATCAGAAAACAGAAAAAGGCATGTGTGCAAGTAATGGCAGAATGTCTTTTGTTATCTGGCCCAGATTGGTTGGCACATGGTGGTTTGTGTGGATTGGAAGATCCCTAAGCTTTTTCACAGCATGATATTTATAGAAAATGATAGAATTTGTAGGCCACACTGAGGTTGGTGATATAAGACTGCTCAAGACCAGATGGCATTGTTAGGGCTTTAGTTACCCAGTCCCTCTCCAGGTGCCCCCAGTGCTGGGGGATCTATCTTCTGGCACCCCGTAACCTCCGTGGCACACTAGCAGGCCCTGCACTACTAGTGGGAAGCTCTGTGTTAGCTCAGACCTCATCAGGAGCCTTGGTAAGCCTCTGGCCACATGAAGCAGTGCTGAGAGCTGAGAGCTGAGAGCTGAGCTGACGCAGACGAGAGGGAGACATGCTCCCTCCGGGATGCTTGAGCACCCTGAGGACCAGAACATTTTGGAGCATCTCCAGGGGGCACCATGGGTATTGCTATTGTCATTTTCATGGTGTGCAATGACGTCTGTGAGTGAAGTCACCGATGAGGAAGAAGAGCATACAGATTGTGTGGTGCCTGAGGCTGACACTGGCTATGAGAACCTATGAGACGTCCCTTTGGGAACACCTACAAAAGAGAGACACTTAAGGGAAATGTTTTGGAAGAAACCTTTAGCCAAGAAAGAGCTGAGTCACAAGAAAACTACTTTCAATGTAGTTGATAGGATTAAACAAGTTAAGTTATGTGCAGTCTGACACACATACTATTCTATAAGGGGCAACTGGGAGCACATGGGTTGAGTCTTCTATTAGTTAAGACTCTCTTACTGAAAATAACAGAAAACAACTTGAATGTGCTTAAGCCAAGAAAAAAATTGTATGTGTGATATTTATTGTAAGAAAACAGAGATACTTCAGGGGACCTGAGCATGAGAATTTACCTGGCCCTGAGAAGGAACAGGAACCAAGGACTGAAAAGCCATTGAGAATCCAGACAACTTCAGTAAGTGAATGAATTTCTCTACAGACCAACGTCCTCTGCTTCTCAGTCCAGTCAGCAGGCAGCCCAGCCATGGCGCCACTGTTGCCGAGTTCACCTCTCTAGTCCATGTGGAGAATTCCTCAATACAGACTCCTTAAGAAAACATCTGATTGGCCTAATTTGTGTCAGATGTGCAAACATCCTTCCAGTAAGCATGTGGCGTCCCACAGCATACACAGAGCCTTGGAGATTGAAGTGAGCAGATGCCCAGTGCTTCTCTCTCTCAGGTCCAATAGTGTCCTCAGCAGGGAGCAGAGGGCACACCCCCCTTAGGGTAACTTGAAGAACATTTAATAAGAAGGACAAATTTACAAAGGTGGCAGGGTGTTGGCAATAAGAATAGACAAATACTCAACCTGGGTTGTTCCACCCCTGTGCCCAACCAGAAGACAAGGAATAGTCATCAGGACTCAAAGACTGAGGGAAGTTGTGAAGTTCCTGAGTGGACTGCAGTGGCTCAAGATAACCCCACGAGAAAGGAGCCTGGAAAACAAGCTCCCCACAGCCCTTACCTGCTTCCCTCAGATCTCCTACAAGTCACTCATTGGCCAAACCAGAGGGTGAAGGAGACCGGTGGTACTCTGGCCTCTACAAGCATTCCCTGGATGAGAGCCAGAGGAGAAAGGTAGAGTGTGTGGAGGAAGAGACATGAAGCTGGTCTGGATTGTCTCACACTACTGGGTAACAGCAGAGGAAATCCCTCCTCTACTCATTCCCTAACAACTCTTCAGAAAGCATCCTAGCAAGTTTATAACATCACATCTGTCAACGGGACTCAATAGCCAAAATCCCCACTTCCATCAAAATGGGATATTAACCATTCTATTAGCTCTAACCACCCCCACTCCTACCCACCCCACCTGACTCACCCATCCAAGACCAATTTCAAATTCTACCTACTGCCTAAGACCTTCCATCAGACAATCTCCCCCTCCTCTGACATCTTCACACTTGGTGCTCCTTGCAGTGCTTACTGATTCCCTCCTTGTTATAGTTTTTGTCCAAGTTCATGGTCCTTCATCTCTGTATCTTTATAGAGACTTCCACAGAATATTGACCATAGAAAATGCTCAGAAATACTTGCTAAATAGTTGTTGAAGGAAATATGAAAAGTTTGGCAATCTTCATTATTTCTAGGGCAGTGTTCCTTCTGTTAAGATAGCTTAGTGGATCCTTTAAGTTTGAAACTTGGAAATGTATACAACTCAACAAGTTAGAACACTTTTGAAAGGATTGATGTTTACCTCAAATACTGGTGTAGCCCAGCTGTTGCTCCTCGTTTACTTTTGAAGAACTTTTATTTATATTTTGACTATTTCTGAGAAAGACTTGATATTAACAAGTGCAGAAATGAATCATTCTTGAATCTCTCTTGTAAAGAGATAAGAAATGGCATGAAAATTATTAAAACCCATATGGATTTGCATCTGGAGATAATTTTAACTTAAAACTCAAGTCATATAAAAGAAAACTGGAGATGACTATGAGAATATGCATATGATATTTCATTTTACAACTCTTAACCTTATTCAAGAGTTCTTTTAGGGTCTAGAACACTGCCCAGTTTTCTAAGTTGGACATTAGAAACAGAAAATAGTCTAATTATTTTCGTTGCCATAATTGCAAGATCGCCCTCAAGACTTTTGTCTTTATATTTAGACACTTTCCCTGGGCGTGTGGTTACTTCTTAAATACACATTGTTAAAAGAGAGCTTGTTTGCCCATCCCCTTGTTCAACCTGCCATCTTTCCACCCTCTCACTCTTTACTTGGACTTGCTATTTTTTCAGAATTTCATAATATTATGAGGGTACAAAGGTTTTGGTTACATAAATTGCTTTTGTACTACTTGAGTCAAAGTTGTAAGTGTGCCCATCACCCAGATATTCTTTCTTCTTTTCTTTCTTTTTTGAGTCAGAGTCTCACTATGACCCCTTCAGTAGACCCCTTCAGTGTGCTATGGCATCACAGCTCACAGCAACCTCAAACTCTTGGGCTTAAGTGATTCTCTTGCCTCAGCCTCCTGAGTAGCTGGGACTATAGGCACCCACCACAACACCTGGCTGCCTTTTGGTTGCAGTTGTCATTGTTGTGGGTTCGAGCCCACTAGCCTGGGTGTATGTGGACGACACCCTACCTACTGAACTATGGGCACCACCCCATCACCAAGATATTGTACATTGTATCCGTTAGGTGTGAATTTATCTATACCTTCCTCCGCCATCCTACCTGCTTGATTTGCAGTGAGTGTTACTTCTTTATTTGCATATCAGTGTTGATTGATAAGTTCCAATTTAATAGTGAGTAGATGTGGTGTTTATTTTTCCATTCTTGTGATGCTTCCCTTACCAGAATGGACTTATTATTATTGATTCTCTGTACTCTTCTCTGCTTTCATATTCAAACACCACACCACATCTGTCTGCTTACAAATCATTGAATTCTTCCTGACACCAAGGCTCCTTTAGCCTTTACAGAGTTGTGAGTACTTAATAATTAAACACAAGGATGTCAAGTAGGAAAGATTTGTGAGAAGGATTAAATAAGATAATGTGTACAAACCATAATACCTATTGGCACATGGTAAACATACTATAAATATTAGGCTTATAGTTCTAGAAATAAATGGAAGAGTGGCTTCTTTCTCCAAGTTTATTCATCTCTGCCTCCCAGGCATACAACTGGTGTGGGACGCAATAGGTACTGGGCTCACTTGACATTATTCCACCCTACTTCTGGGAAAGACTTGCTTGGTTGGTGAATAAACACGTTTAGAAAGGAATAACCTTGGGCTCATGAGCTCATGTTCTTTTGCATCACCGGTGATAGCATCTAGAAAACAAAAGTATTCACCTCCTACACATCCCCACAAAAATGCTTAGCTATTTCATGGCCTCTCAGCATTCAGAATATTGACCTTTTAAGGTCAAGCTTCTGCTACAGTTCTAAAACCTGCCTAGGCAGCCCTCCTGACAGGAAACAGCACTTTTACATCCAAATGGAGAGAGTTTAGCTGAGTAAACCCCTCCCAAGGCCTTGGTAACAGTCTTCATGGGAAAATGCCAAATTACTACAGAAAAATCCAAACCTAGATTCCTCCACAAAAATACATTTTTTTAAATATTTTTGAATTCTCCACTCCCTTTCAAATATACTACTAATCATATCTTCCCTTTTCCCAAGCTCTAAAATCTTGCACTGAATTATAAGAATGATTAATACCACAATATGACAAAGTCTTGGCATACTCTGTCTCATTTGGCCCTCTTATTAACTCTATGCTGTTGAAACTAACATTTTCTCATTTTACAGGTGACTTACTGAGGTTCAGGGAAGCTAATTGCTCAAAGTGGTGAAATCACTGGAAATGGTGAACTTAGACCCATCTCTGACTCTAATGTCTTTACCTGACAGAGGGGACCTTCCCTAGTCTACCTCATTTCCTCATTTTCACCTGCCTATACTCAAGTATCCTGCTTTCATCTTTAGTCTAGACTCATATATGGGTCGTTACAGAAGTATTGAAATACATAAAAATCAAGAAATATAAAATCCACATGGATAGAAACAAATGAAGCTCTCCCAGCAACACCAATAAGCCAAGCAAGGTGAAACTTGCATGGGTGAATCGGAAAGGATGCTATGGATTGTGTTTCCTGGAACTGAAATAATGGACTATAGTCTGTCTCAAAACTTTTGTAGTGACCCTTGTATTCTATTCAGTTCAGCACTATGCTGAACTCTCTAATAGATACAAAGAATTCTGTCTTTAATTTTCCTAAAACATAATTTTCTGCACCTAAGTGAGGCACTTGTCCATTTAGATAGTAAATCCCAGCCTTACCTCCAACTTCCCATTTGGGTTATTGTTCAAGGTCTCTTTAATACAGCAAATATCTGACCTAGTCCTGGGTACTGTCACCTAGTACAGGAATAAAATGGTGAGCAAAACAGACATGGATCTTCCCTCAAAGAGCACACAGTCTATGTGCAGAGCTGGACATTAGCAAAGCATTAATCCCTTGGTTCTATTAACTGCTTACTCTGTGAAAAGATCACCAAAATAACCTGTTGGTCAAGCCAGGCCAGATTTATAACTAATGGCATTAAGGGAGAGTGCTACCTTCACAGAATCTTAGTAGTATCTCTGGAGAAGGTCTTAAAAGGGCAAAGATATATTAGATAAGGTTTAAGGCATCTGGTTTAAGATAGGATTTTCAGAGTGGGAACCTGATCTTGACCAGACCAAGTCTGTGATATAATTAGGATTGGTGAACTCAGCAAGGCATAGGTTTTGAAGTGAACCTTGAAGAGTTAACAGCCTTTGATAAGCAATCTGGGTTTCCCAGCTGAACAGTCTATTAGATAAATGAATTTTTAAGATGTTCTTAAAATGAATATTTCGCAACTTTCTCTTCTTGGGCCAGAACTGTCCAGGGTAGTAAAGTTAGTTAATGTAGCCAGACCTGTATGATGTAGTTGTAAGCAGTTTCTGCTCAGCCTTTATGTCCCTTATCTGTAAATGGAGATGATTATACCATTTACTTCATAGAGTTATTATAAGGCTTAATGAGTTAATGGAGCTAAAACACTTAGAAGAGTGACTCAGACACAAAAGGTGCCATTTGTTATCATTGTTACAACCTAGTGTATTTAATAAATCTTGCCCTAGACAGAATACAGAGGCCTATCAATCTGCATGGGATATTTTGAGGAGGATTTTCTTCTGAGGAAGTTATATTTATAGCAATGTCTTATGAACAGAATTGTGTCCTCAGATTTGTATGTGAAAGTTCTAACCCCCAAGGTGAGTATCAGGGATGGGGCCTTTATGGAGGTAATTAAGGATACATGAGGCCATAACATGGGACACTAATCCAAGAGGACTGATGTTTCTGTAAGAAGAGGAAAAAATACCAGAGAGGTCTTCATTTTCTGTATGTGTATAGAAGAAAGGCCACGTGAAGACACAGCAAGAAGGCAGCCATCTGCACACCAAGAAGTGAGCCCTCACCAGAAACTGAATTTTCCAGCAGCTTCGTCTTGGATTTCCAGCCCCCAGAACTATAGGAAAGTGAATCTCTGTTGTTAATCCCCCACACTATGGTGTTTTACAGCAGCCCAAGCACACTAATGGAACATAGTAGACATCTGATAACTGTACATTTCTTTGATTTTTAAGCCATCCTAAATAAAGAAAATATATAAAATATGCATCTATTGCTCTAGATTTTACCTCTCCTAAATTTCAGATGTGTATTTCCTCTTGGAACTGAAACTCAGTCTCCCCAAAGCAGAACTTTTCATCTTTCCCATCTAAACATGTTCTCCCAATGCTCATTTTGATATTATAGGGACCACTCTATCACAAGATTGAAGACAAAGTAATCTCTCATTTCTTCCCCCATCTTCCTGTTTGGGCTATTTTTCAAGATCTCATTAATACAGCAAATATCTAACCCAGTCCCAGGTTCTGTGACCTAGTACAGGAATAAAGTAGTGAGCAATGCAGACGTGGATCTTTCCCTCATAGACCACACAGTCTACTGGCAGAGACGAATAATAATCAAATTTAAAGTCGCAATGCCACAAATGCTGTTGGGAGGCAGTGAAATAAACAAAGTGATACCATGAGAACTGAGACTGCCTGTACCCACATACCTTATCTCAGTGGTAAGAACTAAGGCCGCCTACATCAGCATGACTTCACTATTTGTTCCAGTAATTCTTTCCCAGGGAGGTAAGTCTTTATACCAGTAAATACCTTTATTGTTTACATGTGGAACTTCCTAAAAATCTACTTATCTTAACTTTCAGCTACTCAAACAGCCAATTCTCCAGGACAGTAGATCAATTAACCAGCAACCTGTATAAAACCTCTACCAGCTCCTGACTTCTCACTTCTGAGGCACTTTTCAGTTTTACTTGATCAACAACTTATGCGGGTGGTCTTTGGGAGAGTCTAAAGTCAATGACAAAGTGATAGGTGCTGTGAAAGAATCAAAACACCGGGACAAGGGTGAACAGTAAGGGCCCTGATCTAAGGTGAGTCTAGGGAAGGAAGACCCAGGGAAGGCTCTGGAGAAAATGAGGATAGGGCTGAGAACTTAACATTGAGGAAGAATTAACTAGATGAACAGTGGAGGAGGAGGAAGCATGTTCTAGGCAAATGCCCCCACTGGAGGAAAACTGGACTTTTCTATAACGGAAAGAAGGCTAGAACAGGGAGAATGCAATGAAGGGTGGGAGGGAATGAAGCAGCAGGATGGGGCTGAGGGACAGCATGATCATAACGACCTTGTAAGATGTGTTGAAGATTTGAGTTTTTTAACCCCTAAAAGGGTTTAATGCAGGAGAGTAATGGGACCTGATGTGATGCCTTAACAAGATCATTTGGACTGCTGAGTGGATACTAGATTGTAAAGGAACAAACGTTTGGGAGAGACAGTTAAGAGCTGCTGTAAAATTCTAGAAACAAAGAATGAATTGAATTTGACACCCCTATCATAAACCAAATCCACCTGTTCACAACGCCCCCTCCCATGCTGGGCTTTGTACATGGCCTCTCCATGCAAATCCAACACGAACACCTAACTAGCTCTCTGATCTCAGTACCCAGCTTTATGTTAATGAAACAGGCATACGTAATTACATGCATAAAGCATATTTTACTTACAGGTATTTTTTAGTATTCTATGCCCACCACTGTGCTTAGTTACAAGGATTTAATCATGAGCAAGGCAAACATACACCCTTCCAAAAAACCACAGTATTGTGTGAAATAATGCATGTGAAAACTGAAAACCATAGTTTGTATTAACACTCTTGATTGACAGAAACACAAATCAAACAACAGAAGCAAAAATGGAATTTATTAGCTCGTGTGCCTGAAAAATCTACAACTATCATGGTTTTAGGCATTTTTGGATCTATGAGGTCAGCCAACTAAGTTCGCAAACTCACCCTAGAAAAAATGCTATCATATATTTCATTGCAGAATAACACCTTGAAAATACTCTCCTCTTGAGAAGTTGTGCACTGACACCAGCACCTAGTCCACCTTTCAAAGCAATTTTTTCTGGAATGGCCATCAGAGTTGTCATCATAGGAAGTCTGACAATTAAGTTCAAAAACTCATCTTACAAAAAGCGCTTTGATGGGTGACCTAGGCACTGGCATTGGTATAAAGGTTCCCCGGGGGAGTACTTCAAAGGTGACCGTAGTGATACTGAGCAATGAGGTATATAGCACTTTTTCCAGGATGAGTTTGTGACATCATAGGTACTAACACCAGGGATTCATACCTTTCTCCATCTCTTGGACAGGCTATTTCCACGTGGTGGACAAGATGGCTACTAGCAGTATAAGAGCAACCTTGGCAGAAAGAATATAGTTATGTGTCAATTAACAATGAGGTTATACTCTGAGAAATGCTTTGTTAGCCAATTTTGTTTCTGTATAACATCACAGAGTGTATTCACACAGATCTAGGTAATAGAGCCTAGGCTATACACTATACCCCTAGGCTATGTGGTATAGCCTATTGCCCTTAGGCTACAAACCTAGGACAAGCCTGCATAGCATGTTACTGTATTGTATACGATGTGACACAACTCTAACACTGGGTAGGTATTTGTGTATCTAAACATATGTACAGTAGAAAAAAGTACAGTAAAAATACAGTATTATAATCTTATGGGACAACCACTGAAGTGCCATTATGTGGTGTGTGACTGTACATCTTTCCTGAGAGCCCAAGAGACAAGCTCAGGACAGGATTTGGACTAGCCTGGCTTACATGAGACAGAGAGCACCAACCTTGGTAGAATTCAGGCCAGGCGGGATAGTGCATCCACTCCTGGAGGAAGAACTTGCGGGTAAGAGATTCAGAAGGAATTCAAGTCCTTCTGAGCCAAATACACCGAACAGTATTTCCATGGGAGGGTGTATGGGGAGTTTGCTTGGCATAAGCCATGATGATGACATATGCCCACAACAAAGATGCTGCAAATATCAGGCTTTATAATTAGGTCCATAATAGCTCATCTCTGTGATAGCCTTTATAGGTCTCAGGATAAATGTAAGACAGGAAGGAAGATGAAATAAGAGGAGAAAGACAAAATAAAGTAATAAGTAGAGGAGAAGTGTAAGCAAGGCACGTGATTTTCATGATAAGGGAGACTCAGGTCTGAGGAAGGAAGAATAGGAAACACTAGAGAGAAAAGGAAAATTCAGTGGAAGAAGGTCATGGAAGAGAAAGAATAAAGAATGGAGGAAGAGGGGTTATTTTGAATTTTTTTTTTTTAAACAGAGTCTCATTTTGTCACCCTCAGTAGAGAGCTGAGGCATCTCAGCTCACAACAACCTCCAACTCTTGGGCTCAAGCAATTCTCTTGCCTCAGCCTCCAAAGTAGCTGGCACTACAGGCACCCACCACAATGCCCAGCTATTTTTATAGACAGGGTTTCACTCTTGCTCAGGCTGGTCTGGAACTTGTGAGCTCAGGTGGTCCACCCGCCTGGGCCTCCCAATAGTAGTAGGATTACAGGTGTGAGCCTTCTCTCATGCCCGGCCAGAGAGAAGGTTTTAATCTTGAGGAAGAATGTCTCATCTTTTGACACAGAAAACTGGTTTTAAACGATGTGAATGTGCCATATTTTAAAATTATCAATTTTTTTTTTTTTGAGACAGGGTCTTGCTCAATGCCTTGAGTAGAGTGTGGTAACATCATAGCTCTCAGGAACCTCAAATTCATGGTCTCAAGCAATCCTCTTGTCCCAGCCTCCTGAGCAAGTGGGACTACAAGTGCCTACCACAGCACTCCACTAATTTTTCTATTTTTAGTAGAGATGGGGGTCTTACTTTTTCTCAGGCTGGTCTCAAACTCTTGAATTCAGACAATCCACCTGCCTTGGCCTCCCAGAGTGCTAGGATTACAGGCATGAGCCACCGTGCATAGCCATAAAATCATCAATTTTTGAACAGAATTTATTTTCACCTGAAACATTACTGTATGCAATGTATTTTTTTAGAATGTTTTACCATAAACATCTCATTTAATTTTTTTATTATTATAAGTATATAATAGCTGTACATCTTTATAGGGTATATGCGGTATTTTGATATAGGAATACCATGTGAACTAGTCAAATCAGGGTAATTTGGGGTAACCATCACTCTGGCATTTAACATTTCTCTGTGTTAGGAGCATTTTAATTCCACTCTTTTAGTTATTTTACAGTCCAACATTGTTATTATAGCAATTGACATCTCTTAATGAACTAGCATTGATTTATAGTTTAACTGCAACATTTTTTCTTCTTCTAATAATCAGTAGCCTTTAGATTTGATGAAATTTGTCCAGTAACTACTAGTATATAAGTAATCTAAGGGCTTTCTTGCTTGACAACCTCCATACTTTTGGTTTGCTGAGCAAGTAGAGCAGGAGATAAGGTGAGATATTTTGTCCATAGAGATGGGATTAGGATTTGGCCGAGGTTGGTACAGCCCCTGCTCTGGTGTGACCTTCAACTATCCCACTTACTATCAGGGTCTATAGTAAAGTTGCTTAAAGTTTTCTCATTGATGAGATAGCCATACTAACCTATATGTTTGAGGTAGAAATTGAATGAGATAAACGTGTGGAGAAGAAAAATCTTTACATGTTGCCTGAGCCATGGAAAGTGTGAGTGAAGATTAGTTGCCGCTTTTGTTATTGTTCTGGGTTTAAATGAGGTGTAAATATTTGGAGTAACTGCCTAGGAGAGAGGGAGAAAGAGTTAGGAACAGGAGCAGTGTTAAGAATCCATCTAAGAGTTGAAACAAGGTCTGCATAGTGGCTCACACCTGTAATCCCAGCACTCGGGGAGGCTGAGGCAGGAGGATCCCTTGAACACATGAGTTTGAGACTAACCTGAGCAAAGCAAGACCCTGTCTCTACTGAAAATACAAAATTTAACAGGGCTTGGGGGAGTGTGCCTGTAGTCCTGGCTACTCAGGTGGCTGAGGCAGTAGGATCCCTTGAGCCTTGGAACTTGAGGTTGCTGTGGGCTAGGCTGATGCCACAGCACTCTGGTCTGGGCAACAGAGTGAGACTCAGTCATATGACAACAACAACAAAAAGAGTTGAAACAAGAACCTGGCAGAGCCACAGTCAGCCCTTTGGCATGACTTCTTCCAACAGAGTTGGGCCAATCAGGTATATGTGTGACAACGGCAGCTTACACCATCACGTTTGGCTGGGTGAGTATGCCAACCCACCAATCATTCACTGCTCTGGGCTTTTGCCTTTGCCATTCTCTTGCCAGGAATAGCATTTCCCTATAGCCACATCGTCACCCCCTCACCTCCTTCAGACACTTCCTCAAATGTAACTTCTATAGGGACACCTCCCTGGCTACCCACCTAAAGTAACTCCTACTCTGTTTGACATTTTTATTAGTGAACTGTGGCACTAACTTCATAGTCCATTCTATTTGTCTTTATATTTCTTGCCAGTGGTGACTTAGTTTTGGTCACTGATCTGTCTCTGGCACCTGGTCCAAAACAGACATGTCAGTAAGACTGGCTGATCAAATATGTGAATAAATAAAAACAAAGGGTGAGGGGTAATTCAGGCAATTGTCCAAAGTTGAGGTTCCAATAGAAGGAAATGCAATAGAAAGGAAGCTGATGTTCACTTATTCTTTCACAGCTATTTGTTGGGCGCCTGCTCTGTGCCTACTCTGTTCTAGGTACTAAAGGTGAACCAAAGGGAGAAACAGAAAATTCCCATTTCTCTGGGACTCATATTCAATTGTGGGAGAGAGAAAATGAACAAGATCCATAACTGTTTATTGCATTAGAAGGGGTTTTCTTTGTGCTGTAGAAGAGTGGAGCGGGGACAAGGGTTAGTGGTTACCATACTAAACTGAGTAGTCGGGGGGGATGGCTAAGACAGCGGCATTTCAGCCCAGACAGAGTGGAGATCACGGAGTGAATCCTGAAGATATCCAGGTGAAGATTGTTCTAGACCAGTGGTTCTCAACCTTCCTAATGCTGTGACCCTTTAATATAGTTCCTCATGTTGTGGTGACCCCCAACCATAAAATTATCTTCGTTGCTACTTCAAAATTGTAATTTTGCTACTGTTATGAATCATAATGTAAATATCTGATATGCAGGATGGTTTTAGGCAACCCCTGTGAAAGGGTCGTTCAACCCCCAAAGGGGTCGCGACCCTCAGGTTGAGAAACGCTGTTCTAGACTAAAGGTACAGTTAGTGCAAGGGGGCTGAGGTAGGAGCAGGCCTGGAGTTTACAAAGAATAGCCAGGGCGTCTGGCTCCTGGTCTCACAGCAACTGCAGTACATTGAGTTCCATAGACACAGCACCGGGGCAAGTGAGAGCCCGATGGGCACTGGGCAACTCTGTGCCTCGCTGAGGAAAAATAACTAAACATGTGCAAAGGAGATCCTAAGAAGCCGAGAGGAAAATGTCTTCAAGTGCATTCTTTGTGTCGGGAGGAGCACAAGGAGAAGCACCCAGGTGCTTCA
>CAUYQV010048189.1:0-13334 GCA_963574575.1 Galagoides demidoff
GGTTCCATTCTTTTTTTTTTTTTTTTTTTTTTTTGAGACACAGCCTCAAGCTATCACCCTGGGTAGAGTGCAGTGGCATCACAGCTCACAGCAACCTCCAACTCCTGGGCTCAAGCGAGTCTCCTGCCTCCACCTCCCAAGTAGCCACAACGCCTGGCTATTTTTTTTTTTGGTTGCAGCCATCATTGTTGTTTGGCGGGCCCAGGCTGGGGATTCGAACTCGCCACCTTAGGTGTATGTGGCTGGTACCTTAGCCACTTGAGCCACGGGCGCCAAACCCAGTGTTCCACTCTTTTTTTTTTTTTGTTTATTTTTTTTTTGCAGTTTTTGGCCAGGGCTAGGCCTGAACCTGCCACCTCTGGCATATGGGGCCAACACCCCACTCCTTTGAGCCACAGGTGCCACCCCCCAGTGTTTCCTTCTTAAAGGGAGAGGACTCTGCTGCAGAGGGGAAGGAGACAGATAAAGGTGCATCAGGGTGGAGATCTGTCAGCAACCTGGTCACAGCCAGAAAGTGTCAAAACATACATACAGTATGGCGCTGCCTCCTTCCACTCCAGCTAACAGATGTTAAAATTATTAAATAGACTGTAATGATTGTGTTTTATGTTCACCTTGATTGAATAAGGCTATGTGGCTTATTGTTTCCTTCTTCATGGTCCTGTGAACAGATATTGCTGGTGAATTCAAAGAGCAGTTACAGGCTCTGATACCATATGTGTTAAACCCTTCTAAGTTAATGGAAAAGGAGATCAATGGCTCAAAAGTCACCTGTCGGGGACTATTGGAGTATTTTAAGGTAAATATTGGCTTTAATTATTAAAAATATTTGATTTTTGGTAAAGCCAACCTAGGTTGTAAACCAACTGGAATTTCAGTATTTTGAAACTCAAGGGAAAAGTTTTTTGGGGGAGATGGTAAAAGGCATTTTCAGAGACCTCAGTGTCCTTCCAAGTGTGGGCCACTGGGTGGCACTATCAGTCTAAGAACCAAATGGATGTTCTTTGCACTCTCTTAGAAGAGTAAATTACTGTGGCTAAAGGAAGATTGTTCCTGGAGGACGATGGTGTGGACAGGAGGTGGTTAGGAAGTTGCTGTGTGTAGGAGGAGATCGCACCTAGATGTGACATGACTACCTCAAGGCGGATGGTCACTCTGCCCCAGGTAGTGGTGAGGCCAGTGTGCATGGGGTGTCGGATGGGACCCTAGTCTTCCTAGGCTTGTGCTGCTTGAGAACATTTTTAGTTAACTAAAAATGCTAACATACACTCACAGGTGTGTTGTGTTTTTGCTAATTCCTGGTTGTTGATCTAGGTCTTTAGGAAAATAAAGTTGTATGGTCATTGTTTCTAAAAAAGTATGAATATATATAACAGAATGATATCATAATCAGTTCTTATTTTTATATTTTAAGGCATATATTAAAATTTACCAAGGAGAAGATCTGCCTCACCCCAAGTCGATGCTTCAGGTAAGCAGTTCTTTGACATACTGAATGCCGTGCTTTAACCACTTGAGTTGCCCCATATACAATAAATAGAGTCCTTTAAAAAGAGAACACAGTTGGTCTCCTTTCTCATCATGGAGCTCTGTTGATTTTTGGCATGCTTTGCAGCAGCATGGCTGCCCTCTGGTTTCTTATTTGTGTTTATGGTAGTATAGTTAAAACAGAATGGCCTATCCACATTGGGCCTGATCTTCCCATCAAACTCGCTTTGGAAAACACTTTCATTATACCCAGGTAAAACATACCCACTAGGTTATATAAGTAATTTCCTGTCATGTCCTGAACTATTGTTATCTATTTACTGTTCACTAATTGGGTTTTCTTATTTTCAACTAGAAAAGTGTCATTTGGTTAAAACGTATAATTTCTAACTTTCAAATACTGAACATAAGGCCATTTGTTACCAAATGTTGATTTCTTTAGTAGCAAAACATTTTCATAAAGGGAGCTAGATCCTGGCATTGACATGGTAAAGATACTTTTTTTCCCTTCTTTTTTGACTCACATCTATTTCTACATTAAAACAAAGAGAATTAAATTTTCCTTGATTTTTAGAGGTTTAATTTATACTAATGATTTTTATCTATAAAACAGATTTTTTGGTAGAAAATTCAACAGAAAAGGTGTATTTTATTTCATCAGTTGAACTATATGAAAACCTAAAAATTAGCATAAAGTTAATAAAAACAAAGAACGGAGAATATGGTGAGAGTTTTTTTAATTGGGTTATTTGTAAAAAGAATGTTAAAAAAGGAAGAGTTTATAGTTTACACTTTCCTTTCTTAAAAGGCCACCGCTGAAGCCAACAATTTAGCAGCTGCAGCCTCTGCCAAGGACATTTATTATAACAGCATGGAGGAGGTATGTGGTGCATATGTTTTATTCTGAAATATCTATAACCTGGGCGTTGCTGCAGTCTTCAAGAGCCCAACTTGATCTTTCTTAATGTATCTTAAGATGATGAGCTATAATCAGGTGTCCTGATAATCGGGGTCTTCTAATTGTTACTTCTTCTCTCTTCTTTTCTTTTTCTTTCTTTTCCTTTTCTTCCTCTTTTTCTTCCCCCTTCTTCCCTCCCTCCTTTCTTTCCTTCCTACCTTTTTTTTCCCATTCATCCACAGAGTCTCACTTTGTCACCCGCTGTATAGCTCACAGCAACCTCAAACTCTTGGACTCAAGCAATTCTCTTGCCTCAGCCTCCTTGTTAGCTGTGACTATAGGTACCCACCATAACGCCTGGCTATTTTTTGTTTGTTTGTTTGTTTGTTTGTTTAGCAGGCCCGGGCCAGGTTCAAACCCACCTGCCCTGGAGCATATAGCCGGTGCCATAACCACGGAGCTATAGGCACCCAGCCTTCTTTTCTTTTCTTTTTCTTTTTTTATTTTTATTTATTTTTTTGAGAATCACACCCTGTCACCCTCAGTAAATTGCTATAGCGTCACAGCTTACAGCAATCTCCAACTCTTGGGCTTAGGTGATTCTCTTGCCTCAGCCTCCCGAATAGCTGGGACTACAGGCGCCCACCACGACGCCTGGCTATTTTTTGTTGCAGTTTGACAGGGCTGGGTTCGAACCTGCCACCCTTGGTATATGGAGCTGGCACCCTACCCACTGAGCCACAGGCCACGCCTTTTTATTTTTAAAGACAAAATCTCATTCTTTTTAGTTGCCCAAGATGGAGAGTAGTAGCACAGTAATAGTTCACTGAAACCTTGAACTTCTGTATTCAAATAATCCTCCTGCCTCAGCCTTCCAAGTAACTGGAGCTATATATTACCATCATGTCCAGCTAATGTTTTATTTTTTTGTAAAAATGGGGTTTCACTGTGTTGTCTAGACTGGTGTCAAACTCCTGACCTCAAGTAATTCTCCTGCCTTATCTTCTCAAAGTGTTGGGATTATAGGCATGAGCCTCTAAACTTGGCTAGGTTCTTCTAGTTAGCCCCATTTCTAACTAAGGGTTTCTTTTCTTTTTTTTTTTTTCTTCCTTTTTTAAGAGGGCCTTTACTCTGTTGCCCAGGATAGTGTAGAGTGGTACTATCATAACTCACTGTAACCTTAGACTCTTGTGCTCAAGTGATCCTCTAGTCTCAGCCTCCCAAATAGCTGGGACCATAGGCATGCACCACTACACCCAGCTAGTTTTTCTATTTTTAGTAGAGATGGGGTCTTCCTCTTGCTCAGTGTGGTCTCAAATTCATGAGCTGAAGCAGGCTGGGAGCTTAGCCTCCCAGAGTACAGGGATTACACATAGGAGCTGCCTCACTGGCTGGGTCTTAGTCTTTTTAAAGTCAACTTCTAATATCTTAGAACATTCTAACCTTTTTTTGTTGTTGTTGTTGTTGTTGCAGTTTTTGGCTGGGGATGGGTTAGAACCCGCCATCTCCAGCATATGGGGCCAGGGGCCTACTCCTTTGAGCCACAGGCACTGCCCAACATTCTAACCTTTTCATTGTCTTCATTTGTTTTATTTGGCACTTGTTTTTGAAGGGATTTTCAATATATTGTGTCTTTGCTCTTTTTAGGTTTGTGGGGGAGAGAAACCTTACTTGTCTCCAGACATTTTAGAGGAGAAGCACTGTGAATTCAAACAACTTGCTCTGGACCATTTTAAGAAGACCAAGAAGATGGGTGGGAAGGATTTCAGTTTTCGTTACCAGCAGGAGTTGGAGGAGGAAATCAAGGAACTGTATGAGAATTTCTGCAAGCACAATGGTAGCAAGAATGTCTTCAGCACCTTCCGAACGCCTGCTGTGCTGTTTACAGGCATCGTGGCTTTGTACATAGCCTCAGGCCTCACTGGCTTTGTTGGGCTGGAGGTTGTGGCGCAGCTGTTCAACTGTATGGTTGGACTGCTGTTAATAGCACTTCTTACCTGGGGGTACATCAAGTATTCTGGTCAATATCCTGAGCTGGGCGGAGCTATTGATTTTGGTGCAGCATATGTATTGGAGCAGGTAAGTGGTGTCCCTGAGGAGCTGAGATCTGATAAAGGGCAGATATTTGTGCTTCTGTTGTAAAGTGTCTGTTTAGAATTTCACAGTAAAAGAACACTTGAGAAACTTTCCTTGCCCATTGTTTATTGATAAGCTTTACATTTTATTATCCAGTTTTAGGATAATATTTATTTATTTATTTATTTATTTATTTATTTATTTATTTATTTATTTAGAGACGGAGCCTCAAGCTATCCCCCTGGGTAGAGTGCCATGGCATCACAGCTCATAGCAACCTCCAACTCCTGGGCTCAAGCGACCTCCCAAGTAGCTGGGACCACAGACGCCCGCCACAATGCCTGGCCATTTTTTTTTTGGTTGCAGCCATCATTGTTGTTTGGCGGGCCCAGGCTGGGGATTTGAACCCGCCACCTTAGGTGTATGTGGCTGGCACCTTAGCCGATTGAGCCACAGGCACCAAGCCGATAATAATATTTATTCTCAGTATTTTGTGTCTATACCTAAAAATGGCCCTTAGATGAAAAAAAGTGTTCCAATTGAGACATATTTTTGTTTCTCATGGGCGACTTATAATTACATACTTTTCAGATACCATTTCTTTTTTCTTTTTTCTTTTTTTTTGAGACAGAGCCTCAAGCTATCCCTCCTGGGTAGCGTGCCTGTGGCATCACAGCTCACAGCAACCTCCAACTCCTGGGCTCTCGCGAGTGAGTCTCCTGCCTCAGCCTCCCAAGTAGCTGGGACCACAGGCACCCGCTACAACGCCCAGCTATTTTTTGGTTGCAGCTGTCATTGTTGTTTTGGCGGCCCCGTCTGGATTTGAACCCGTCACCTTAGGTGTATTGTGGCTAGAGCCTTAGCCACTTGAGCCACAGGTGCCGAGCCCAGATACCATTTCTATGTGTCAAATTTCCTGAAACCCATAGGTTAATTTGCTTCATTGAAAATGAAGAGTTTTGGGTGGTGCCTGTGGCTCAGTGAGTAGAGTGCTGGTCCCATATACCAAGGGTGGCGGGTTTTAACCCAGCCCCAGCCAAACTGCAACAACAAAAAAAATAGCTGGCTGTTGTGGCAGGTGCCTGTAGTCCCAGCTACTTGGGAGGCTGAGATAAGAAAATCACCTAAGCCCAGGAGTTGGGAGGTTGCTGTGAGCTTTGATGTTATAGCACTCTAATGAGGGCAACATAGTGAAACTCTGTCTCAAAACAAAAAAAAAGAAAGAAAATGGGGTAGTGCTTGTGGCTCAAGGAGTAGCGTGCCAGCCCCATATACCAGGAGTGGTGGGTTCAAACCCAGCCCAGGCCAAAAACTGTAAAAGAAGATGAAGAGCTTAGAGAAAAATACGAACTTAACAGTTTTGAGTCCTATTGGGTTAGAAAATGAATGGCTTTGCCTTCATTTAAAATCTTCCAGTAAGCCTGTGGCTTTTCGACATTGACATGATCTTCAGTTTTACGGATGTTTGAGATGACTTTTTTTCTGAGTAATGTGAACAGATGAGTTAGGTTAAGCAGCTTGTGAAGATAGAGCAGACGCTCAGCTGAGAGTCCTAGGGGTTGGCTGCTGCCACAGCCTCTCTTCACCCTGGCAGTTTTGTTCCCCTACTTTCTGTGACATACTGATGATGGAGAGCGGCATTTGAAAGTTTACTGCCAAGGACTTACTCTGTTGTATTTATTAACTGTCGAATAAATGGACTTTTGCAGGCTTCTTCTCATATCGGCAATTCCACTCAGGCTGGTATGAGAGAATCAGCTGCTGGAAGACTACCTGTGGATAAAAAACCTCAATAGCATCTCAACACGAGGATCCAACAAGAATCCGACTGATTTCTGGGTTTTCGCTGTGGCCACAGAAATGGCAGATCTGAGACCATCCAGGAAGAGCTGAAATGTGGCATCGTAATAAATGAACTGACCTCTCCTGTGGTTTCAGATTCTTAAACACACTTCCATGTCTGTTGGAGACACTTCTTTTCCTTGCTCTTGTAGATCCACGCCTGTGTTTATTTTCTCATTGCTTTCGCTTTGTGCACTTTCTGGGGGAGAAAGCTAAAGGCAAAAAATGGAAATGCCGCTTTTCAGTCCTCTATGTGCCATTAGTGCCTTTAAGGTTGAATCTGTGGTTCTGCAGACACGGTGGGGAGGACATGAAGGATGACTTCATGAAAGGTGCCTTTTGGGGTGAAACTTCCTAGTTCTTTACTCTTTTTAGAAAAATTTCCTTTCATAAAAGTTTACAAAACTTGGAAAAACTTCAGAACTAAAGAGTAACTAAAAATGATGCCATTACACTTTAAAAATCTTATTTATAATATTACATGATACTGTTTGCCATATAGAGTAGGAAAATTAATTATATTTAAATATACCCTATTCATTCTGAAATGTAAAGTTTTTCATCCAACAGGTTGACAGTTTTGTTGTAACATGCTCTATTTTTTTTTCTTAAAGCTTCTTTCTAGAAAGAGAAGAATATATTCCTTGACTAATAAAAGGAATGAACTAGATATTGTGAGAAAAAAGCTGCATTCAAAGGAATCACGTGACCACCGATAAGTCATTTGAGCTTGTGCCTTGGTCAGGTTCACTGTAGATTTTCTATGTATGTAGTTGTTCTATATAACTCTTACTCACTGTTGTCACTTGAGAGGCTCTGTTCTTGAGAGTCAGTCCAAGAACAGAACTTTATTAAGAATTAGGAGAAAGATTTTACCAAATATTACTGCCTTTGATTGATGTCTTATTTCATGTGGCTTAACAGTAATTAATAATTAAATTTAACATGATATAAGGTCTATTTCTAAAAGGTTAATTTGCATACTCCCATGCACTGTCCAGTGTTCTAATAATGAAACTGAAATTACCAGTTTTATTTAGTGAGTCTTATTTAACTTCATTTTTGATTAGTCTGCTAGCTTTAAAATAGCTTTTACATAGTAAAAACCAAAGTCCTATGCAAATATAAACAATATCTAAATGTGTCTAAGAATTTTTTTTAATTTACCTTGATTATGTGATAAAAAGTTTATACCTGTTAATTACTTTTCCCTTTGATTTATAATGGTGAATTATTATGGATTTTAAAACTCTTAAAACTTGCCTGCAAGTATTCATATGTAAAGATTCAGGTATGTGAGCCTTAATTTTTGAGATAATTTAGTTTTGTGGGTAGAAGGTGGAAAGGCTTACATAAAATATGATTGTAAATTTTATATGCATCAAGTATAAACGGAAAGTAGAAAAAAGCTCTTCTAGCATGTAATCTCTTTATCAAATAATTTTTTTGACTAATACTTTATCACTTAAGTATTTTTATAAGTCCTAAATTAATTCCAAGCACTTATATATTTTTCATTTTTATATACCATCTTGTCTTGAAGTTCTTGCTATTTTACTCACTTGCTGTTAATTTTAGAAAAATTCTAGCTTGTTCTAAAACCATTTACTTATGCTCATCAGTGATGGCAAGCCTTTACTGTTAAGTTGAAAGCTTCTGACATTTTGGTGCATTTTCAGGTTACCTCTCATCTGTCTGAAGGTTTATACTTTAATTACTAGGTCCTATAGGTTTTGCAGTACTTAGCTTTTTTTTTTTTTTTGAGATAGAGCCTCAAGCTGTCCCCCTGGGTAGAGTGCTATGGCATCACAGCTCATAGCAGCCTCCAACTCCTGGGCTTAAGCGAGTCTCCTGCCTCAGCCTCCGAAGTAGCTAGGACCACAGGCACCCACCACAATACCCGGCCATTTTTTGGTTATAGCCATCATTGTTGTTTGGCAGGCCCAGGCTGGATTCGAACCCACCTTAGGTGTATGTGGCTGGTGCCTTAGCCACTTGAGCCACAGGTGCTGAGTCCATTACTTAGCTTTTAATATATTCTGTAAGTATTCAGAACCTAAATTTATAGGTTGCAGAATAATTATCAAAAGTGGTCCTACTTTTAATGGTGAAGGGCTAATTTGTCTAAAACCTATTCTAAGGTATTAGGTCTTTTTTTTTTTTAAGTAAAAATGTATAATTTAATAAAATCTTAGGATTTAGTTACTGTTTCATTTCACCATTTCTGTTTTAGTCTTATAGGTTTAGGTTTAATTACACAGAGGAAGGCCCTTTTTTGGTCCTTATTAGGTAACTTGTTCTGCTTCTTGAAAAGGTTTATAAGTTTTCTTGATAAGTTTTCTTTGATCTCTTTGAGTAAGTTGATGATTTTATATCAACTTTTTCAATAACACATCCATTCTCATTGCTAGCTATAAATAGTGCTAGAGAGATTTATAACCAGGTTGCAAAAGAAGGACTTACATGTTAACTTCTCTTCAGCTTATGATTGTAGGTGGGGAGCTCAGATTGTGGGTGTTTGCCCCGTGTGTGCCACCCTGCTACTCCTGCAGGCCTTTTCCTTTCCTCCAAGGCAGCTTTAATTTGCACATTCCTAACACCATATGGAGCACATTCCTATTAACATATAAAAAGAGGTTTCCAATATTTTCTATTAAAATAACTCATAACTTCTTTCAGAAGAAGTCAAATGTTACTAATTAAATAACTTGCAATTAGCTTTTTTTTTTTTTGAGACAGAATCTTTGTCAACTTCGGTAGAGTGCTGCGGCGTCACAGCTCACAGCAACTTCAAACTCTTGGGCTCAAGCGATTCTCTTGCTTCAGCCTCCCAAGTAGCTGGGACTACAGCTCGCATTTTTAGAGATGAGATCTCTCTCCGGCTCAGGCTGGTCTAGAACTCGTGAGCTCAGGCAATCCACCCGCCATGGCCTCCCAGAGTGCTAGGATTACAGGGACTTGCAATTAGCTTCTTAGAGTAAAAATAATAGAATCAAAGTTTTGATTCTTTCACTGAGAAATCTTTCTATATGATTGTTTTGTAGATAAAATGAGGACAAGCTATCTTGTGTGATGATAAAAACACCTTCAGAGTCAATGCCTTATTATCCTAGTATCCCAAGAAATCTGTTTCTGTTTTAACACCTATTTTCTACTTGGTAAAGTTGGTTGTGAATATTATTTCTGCTTTACTTTTTCTTTATTTGGAGTAAAATGCTTTGGGCAAACATACGCAAACAGAAAGACCACCTTGTTTTATTAGTCCAGCATGTGTTTACAGCTCAGGGGTCCTCAAACTTTTTAAACAGGGGGCCAGTTCGTTGTCCCTCAGACTGTTGGAGGGCTGGACTGCGGGCCCCGGGACGAGTCGGACGCTAAGCAGGACAGGCAGCAGTGGCAAAAACACCCCGTGGGCCAGATAAATGTTCTTCGTGGGCTGCATGTGGCCTGTGGGCCTTAGTTTGAGGACGCCTGACTTAGCTCATAAAATGGTGCCTTGGATAGGGTGAGTTTAGATGAGTATGTATGTATGAGTTATAGTAAGATTTTAATAGGTTGATTAAAGTTTAGGCAAAAGCAGTAAAACAAATAGTCTTATTTTTTCCTAGGGGTGTTTTTTTTTTTTTAAACAATGTAACAATGTGGAAGTCTCCATAGAACTATGGCTAACGTTTGGATTTAATAAATTTTAGTCAAGGTATGAGGTTATGATGAAGACAAACATAGTTGTGAAAGTACAAACTATATACATGGTTGATTTTTTTAGATGACATGGAAGCCTACTGAAAAGACTGTTTGCAGTTGAATAGCTTTCCTTATGTTGGTCTTACTGTGGCTGTGTTTGGACTGGTGGCTCTCTTTTATATTGGAGTGCACAAGACTGACCTAGAAGCCTTGTTTAAAGAAAATACAGACTCCCAGCTTTACATCCAGGGATTGCTTCAGTTGGTCTGGCTGTGGCCCTGGAATCATAGCTTTATAAACAGTGGTACAGAGACCGCAGAGAGAGAATGCCCACGAGAAGTACCAAGCATGTAGTTTGGTATCAGCTAGAGGTAAGTGGACACCTTTTACCTGAGGTTCAGAATACACGGTGTCCTACCAGGTACAATCACCAGGAGTTTACTGTATTCAGAGTAGTAAAGATGCCTTTAATCCAGAGGATCACTTAAACTCCTTAAAGCTGTTACTTTCTAAATTGTCATAGTGCCTTCTTTGAAAAATGAATGTATAAGTATCCATGTATTAACAGATGTAATTAGGATTTTAACAAAGTTTGGATAGCTATTTTTTTTTCCAGTTTAGAGACAAGAGTCTTGCTCTGTCACCAGGGCTAGAGTACAGTGGTATATCTAGCTCACTGATCTCTCAAATACCTGGGCCCAAGCCATATTCCCCACCTTAGGCTCCTGAGTAGCTAGGACTATAGGTGCGCACCACCACACCTGGCTAATTTTAAAAAGTATTGTTGGGTTTTTTTTGTTTGTTTGTTTCTTTTGGTAGAGACAAGTATCTAATTGTTGATCAGGCTGGTCTTGAACTTTTTAATTTCAAGTCTTCCTCCCACCTCGGTCTCCCATGGCATTGGGATTACAAGTGTGAGCCACTGTGCCTGACCCTGTTTTTCTTTTCAAAGCAAAATTCAGTGCTGGGACTAGAACCCCTAAATCTTCTGCTTACAGAGAATTTTATTTTTTAATTTTTTTTTTGAGACAGAGCCTCAGGCTGTCGCCCTAGGTAGAGTGCTGTGGCATCACAGCTCATAGCAGCCTCCAACTCCTGGGCTTAAGCGATTCTCTTGCCTCAGTCTCCCAAGTAGCTGAGACTATAGGTGCCTGCCACAATGCCCGGCTATTTTTGGGTTGTAGTTGTCATTGTTGTTTGGCAGGCCCAGGCTAAATTCGAACCTGCCAAACTCTGGTTGGTGTATGTGGCTGGTGCCTTAGCCACTTGAGCTCTACAGAGAACTTTAAATCACACATAAAAATAATGAAGATAAAAGAGGGACAGGATCATACCTTTGATAGTGACCTAAGTACCCAATATCAGGAACTTTTCTCAATAGGTTTAGGGGCAGAAAGGGTGTTTATGGGTTTTTTTTTGAGACAGAATCTCATGTCACCCTCAGTAGGGTGCTGTGGCATCACAGCTCACAGCAACCTCAAACTCTTGGACTTAAGCGATTCTCTTGCCGAGTAGCTGGGATGACAGGTCCCTGCCACAAAGCCCAGCTATTTTTTGGTTGCAATTGTCATTGTTTAGCAGGCTCGGGCTGGTCTTGAACCCACCACCCTAGGTGTATGTGGCCACTTGCTTTACTCACTGAGCTACAGGCACTGAGCCTGCAGAAAGGTTTTGAAAAATTTTTTTAGGAAGGAATTTCATGTGCCAGAACAAAAGTTTTAATGTGGTATTTTTATGATCAAGGGAAGATTGCATTGGTTCCCAGAGTTTTCTAATTTAGATGAATAAATGGTGTCACGGACATAAGCCTTAAAGGAGTTAATCTTGTACGTATATAAATTTTCCTCAATTTTTATTTTGTGTTTTCTTTTTTTTTAAGATTTGTTAAAAGTACTCTCGGCTAGACTTTTGCCTTTGAATGGCTTTAAAATTTAATACAGTTTTTTTTTAATGTGCAATGGATGAGATTATGCTGTTAGTATATTAAAAGCATGTTTCTGTTTCACTCCTAGTTGTAAGATCATTTAGTGGAATAAAAATCAGAACACCATGTTGTCTGTGTTTTTTCTGTCTCTAGTCTTTGATATGGGAAGATCTGTGAAATAGAAGTGGGTTTGGCAAAGTGACTGAGATCTCTAAGGGGATGGGTAACCTGGAGAAGCAGGTGGAGACAGTGTGGTTTGAATTAACTTTCTCTGTCCTACAAAGTTATACTGAACTAGTAACTTACTAACCTAGTACTGGAAAAAGCTCTGCTGTTGGAGTTGCTTAAAAGTGAACTTATATTTTATTTATAGTGACATGGACTTAGGAAGGCCTCTTTATTTGTAGCACTTTCATTTGGTTGCCCTATCTGGGAGCCAGCTGGGTTTGGTTTGGTTTGCATACTTTTGGTTTTTTTACACATTGAGTCAGAGTTGTGTGTCCTGCATCCTGATAGTGCTGGCTGTATCCAATAGGTGTGAATTTGCCCATATCCCCTCCCCCCAGCTTGATTTTCACTGAGTTTACTTCCACATGTGCACTGGAGCCAGCTCTGTCTTTGGGGGCCAGGGCAGGGAAGCTCCACTCAAAGCTTCCCCTTTCACTGGGGACCTTGGAGGCAATGGGGAGGTTGCGTTGTACTCCTCAACTACTGAGTGTTGCCTTAAGGGTCTCACGGAAAAGCAGTGTTGCAGAGAATGAGCAGGCTTATTGAAATTGTGTTTTAAATAAAGGTGACCATCTGCTCACTCAGGCAAAATGGTGAGCTTTCTTTCTTTGTTGTTGGTTTATATAGGCAATCTTGTGCATGCCTACTATACCTCATGAGCAATGACCTCATAAATATTCATTACAATCCCTCAGCACATGCACATAGGGCATCAATGACTTCATTAATCAATTTAAACATCTTACAACCACCTGCCCTGTAAGTAGCTCCTCCCTGGTAATCTGATAATACACCCAACATACACCTTTAAGCATAACCCTTTCAACATAACCCAGTTTAACATAACTTAGTGAAGAACTTGTCAGTCATCACTTTCTTTGTTCTTATCTGATGAAGCCTGAGGCTTTGGGGGTGAGGGGGATAGAGACATTTGAATGTCTGTTCTACTGACCTTGCCATTTGGAGGCAGTTACTTTGAATCTTTAAGCAAAGCATCGAGAAACTTCTTGTGAAATAACTTAGGAGACCTGGAAAAATAGAGTTGGACCCTCACTTAGGTTAATTAATTGGTAATTTATTTTACCTGCTGCAGGGGCTGCTGCTCCGAGAGACAGTCAGCAGCCCAGGTGTGAGGGTGAGTTGCCTTTTATAGGCTTTGGGCAAGCATATTACAGAAGCAAAACGTGGCTGGTT
>CAUYQV010048191.1:0-14076 GCA_963574575.1 Galagoides demidoff
AGCTGGGACCACAGGTGCCCGCCACAACACCCGGCCATTTTTTTTGGTTGCAGCCATCATTGTTGTTTGGCGGGCCCGGGCTGGGGATTCAAACCCCTCACCTTAGGTATACATGGCTGGCGCCTTAGCCGATTGAGCCACAGGCGCCACGCCCAAGAGCTCATTCCTAAACATCTATAATAAAAGGTTTCTATAATCTGGTGCCAATCTGTCTTTTTTTTTTTTTTTTTTTGCAGTTTTTGGCCGGGGCTGGGTTTGAACACACCATCTCCGGCATATGGGGCCAGCGCCCTACTCCTTTGAGCCACAGGAGCCACTCCAATCTATCTATCTTATTTATACCAGTCCAGAACATAAAACTTTTATATCTAAAAGGCTGGTCTCCTTAATATTCCGTATAATTACCAATAAACGTAATTTGTGTTACACTATTTTCTTTTCTGAAATCTCCTGCTCATCATAAATTCTTTAAAGGCAGAGATAACTTGCATATCTTGTATATTTCCAATGGTGCAAAAAGCAGAGGTCAGAATGAGCACATAAACAACACATGCTCACTAGACAATGTTCTCTGTTACATCTTTCCTAAAATCTCTCCCAAGGATGATAAGGACCCTTCAATAAATAATTTCCTCCATCATATGCTGACTGCAAAAGTAGCAAATATTACTGCTTATCTACTCATTATTTATTACATGAAATTACTACCAGTTTACTATATGCCTACCATAATGCTTTTTTACCCTAACAGGCATGTAATAGTGACAAACCATGTATAGGCAACAAAATCTTAACACACTTTAGCTCAGCTTTTAACCTACAAAAGAAAATACTACAACATGAGATTTTAGTCAGAAATAGCTGTTCAGATCATCTGAAGGTTTGTTTTGTTTTTTTTTTGAGACAAAGTCTCACTCAGAGCAGAGTGCCACGGCGTCACAGCTCATAGCAACCTCAAACTCTTGAGCTTAAGCAATTCTCTTGCCCTAGTCTCCCAAGTAGCTGGGACTACAGACACCCGCCACAACACCTGGCTATTTTTTTTGTTGTAGTTGTCACTGTTGTTTAGCAGGCCAGGGCTGGTTTCAAACCCACCAGCCCCTGTGTTATGTTATGTGGCCGGTGCCCTAACCGCTGAGCTACAGGCGCCAAGCTCATCTGAAAGTTTTAAAACTTTTTTCTTAAAGCACCAAAATCCTTTGCTAAATGAAATTTTATGCTGGCATCAGTAACAACAGCAACAGTGATAATGATAATAACAAAAGGAGTATTTACTGAGTGCTTACTATCTAGCAAGCATTGTTCAAAGCATACTGCAGCACTAACTCATTTAATCCTCATAGCCAACGTATTATAATTCTAATTTTATGGACAGATAAACTCATGAACTTTAAGTAACTGGACTAAGATCAAACAGCTAGGAAACAATGAGGCAGAACTTGAGCTGTGAGAGTTTTGCTCCAAAGAGCCTCCTCTTAACTACTGTACAGACTTACAGACTATACATAAAGCAGAAGTGCTCTGATTGAAACAGGGCTAGAGGCTTGGTGCCTGTGGCTCAACTGGCTAGGGCGCCAGCCACGTACACCTAAGGTGGTGGGTTCGAATCTCCAGCCCAGGCCCGCCAAACAACAATGATGGCTGCAACCAAAAAATGGCCTGGCTTTGTGGCAGGTGCCTGTGGTCCCAGCTACTTGGGAGGTGGAGGCAGGAGACTCGCCTGAGCCCAGGAGTTGGAGGTTGTTGTGAGCTATGATGCCATGGCACTCTACCCAGGGGGATAGCTTGAGGCTCTGTCTCAAAAAAAAAAAAAAAAAAGAAAAGAAACAGGGCTAGAGATGAGCATCTCACCCACTCAGATCTCTACTTAGTTTCTTTCTGACACCTGTATGGAATCAGTATTAAAGTTCAAGAAAGGTGGGGAAAAATTCAATTCTGGTCCAACTTCTTCAGTGTACACTTGAAGAAAATAAAACCCTGAGTTGAGGTGGCCTTCCAACTTTCCAAAGCTGTTAAGTTACAGAGGCAAGACCTCATACTTTTTGGTATTTAGTGCTGCTTCTATGATTTGACACATTCTGCACAAAAACTCTGATTAACTGCTGTTCCTCAGGGTAAGTACAAATATTCAGGTATTACTAAAAAGGATACAGAATTCATATTAATTATTTTTGCCTAATACTTACTTTTCAGTTATAGAATCTGTAGAGGGCCCAGTAGCATTCTGACCATTAGTGCCAACCTTCCCCACTTTCTTCACAGTCTCCAGGGCTCTTAAGGTACTGTCAGTACTACGTGAGATTAGCTGGGAAACACTGTTTTCTGCATTTGAAATTCCATTTGTACTTGGAACAGTTTTCCCCGTTGTTTCAGTACTTCCTATGACAGAAATGACATTTCCGGCTGTGGTTGTAACAGTGTTGTTTACACCAACTTTATTTAGAAGAGGAAATGTTCTTACAGTGGCATTGATCTTTTTATTCCTTAATCGATACCTGTTTTAAAAAAATGAACATACTGGTGAAAATTTCACTAGATTTCACTCTGAAGGAAAAAAAAGGAATAGGAAAAGATTAAAGGAGGAAACAGCTTTGAACTATTTGTTCAGCTAAATAATCAAAATATAGTCACCATGGACAGCCTCTTACAGAACTGAACCACAGGTGTATGACATGGCCTGGTTCTCCCTAATCTTCTTAATATTCCATGAGTCCCCTCAATAGTTCAAAATATTCCAATAGTTCCCTATTCCATTCATTCCTTTCTTATCCACACTGCAATCCACTACCTACCATTTCTCCCTCCCTTTAACTCCTTTGGCCCACTCCCTTTCTTTTTTTTTGAGACAGAGCCTCAAGCTGTCCCCCTGGGTAGAGTACTGGTAGAATACTGTGGCATCACAGCTCACAGTAACCTCCAACTCCTGGGCTCAAGCGAGTGTCCTGCCTCAGCCTCACAAGTAGCTGGGACCACAGGTGCCTGCCACAACGCTCAGCTATTTTTTGGTTGCAGCCATCATTGTTGTTTGGCAGGCCCAGGCTGGATTCGAACCTGCCACCTTCGGTATATGTGGCTGATGCCTTAGCCACTTGAGCCACAGGCGCAGAGCCAACCCACTCCCTTTTGCAAATTTCGTAAAGACAACAACCCAGGTCAGATGCCATCACTCATGCCTGTAGTGGTAGCACCCTGGGAGATAGAGGTGGGCAGACTGCCTGAGCTTGGAATTTGAGACTGAACAAAGTGAGACCCCATTTCTACTAAAAATAGAAAAAATTAGCTGGGCGTTGGGGTGCAGCTTATAGCCCCAGCTACTTGGGAGGCTGAGACAAGAAGATTTCCTGAGCCCAAAGAATTTGAGGTTGCTGTGATCTATGATGCCATGGCACTCTACTGGGCAACTAGTGAAACTCTATATTTAAAAAAAAAAAAAAAATCAAAACTGCAACCCAGAGGCGGTGCCTGTGACTCAATGGAGTAGGGCACCGGCCCCATATGCTGAAACCCAGCCCCGGCCAAAAACTGCAAAAAAAAAAAACCTGCAACCCAATTCCATACTTATTCTGTGCCTGCTCCTAAGCAGCTAAAGATAGCTGGAGAAATATGCAATCATGCTGTCTAGACTACCTTTAAAATTATAAACTATTTTAAATGACCAACCAATTCATTAATATATTTCTTTATTATGTTCATTTTGAAATCTAACATCTTTTTCCCATTCCACTCTTCACAACCCATCCATAGCTGATGATACTCTCTCCTTTAACAGAGAAAATAAATGAAATTGAAGGAGAATTACACTTTCCACCACTAATTCTCACTAACCTCCTTGCATTTGTAACCACACAATCTTCCCACGATAAGGAACAAAAAGTTCCTGTTCCTATGTTAGGCCAATCTCTCCACCTGTGCCCCATGTCTCAAGTCCATTGGCCTTCTTAAAAGATGTCACCCATGGAATTATCTTTTCACTCTTGGGCATACCTTCATTTTATTCAGACATCTGCTTAAACATCATATTCTCCAAGAGCCTTTTCTAGACTGACTATCCTATCTAAAAGACAGGATAGTCACCATTTTCCAAATCATTCTCTTTTCTCCTTACCTTGTTATTTTTTTCATAGCACCAATCACTACCATACATTATGCTCTCCTTCCTATTTATTTGCTTTATGTCTCTCTCCTCTACTATTCTACAATGAAAGCTTTACAAGGACAAGGATTTTGCCTTTCTATGCACATCCCTATCTTTAGCACACAATAAAGTGCCTCATGCTATGCAATTAATATTTGTTGCATGAAAGTAGAGTAAGCTTTAAACTGCATATAGCCAAGAGAACTACTAATTATCTGCCTGAAAGCACTTCCCATTTCAGTAAAAGACATTACTTAGTTATGCAGCCTCCAAATCTTGGAGTCAGACTTGATTCCTCTCTCTTCTTTATAGCCCACATTCCGTCTGTCCATCTTATCTGCTCTACTTCCAAAGTATGTCCTAAATATGCTACCTTTCCTCATTTCCATTACTATAGTCCTAGGACCAAGCTACCAATCTCACACCCGGACCACTATGGCAGTTTAACTGGTCTTTTGTCATGCTTCAGAAAATTAAAAGCTGATTATTTTATTTGAATACAATGGTTTCCTGTTGCAACCAGAATAAAATTCAAAATTTCTTGCCATGGTCCACCAAATTACTGAATTTGCTTATTTACATGTTTACTATTCCTCTTTCTTCATCACAAGCATCTGTGTAAGTACTTCAGCACATAATCCTCTTTTAGAAATATCTGTTAAGCTGGTTGATCCCAAGCTTTTGACATCTTTAGGATATAGTAATTCTTGAGACTATGGTCCCAAAATCCTAGTTCTAAAATCTATCCACATAAATATCTAAATAATATTTGTTCTCTATGCAATATTATATATGTAGACGTAATAAATATTCTAAGGAGAGAATAAATATCTACATTTTGGTTGACTAGGGGTACAGAGCAGAGAAATCAAATATGTATAAAATTAATTCATTTAAGTTAAACAAACATATCCTGAGTTTCTGGTGTGTTATGTGAACTGAGGACGTATCCAGTAAAAGCTCAGAGATAGCAGGATGTTTTTATTTATTTATTTATTTTTAAGACAGAGTCTCATTATGTCACCCTCAGTAGAGTGCTATGATGTCATAGCTTACAGCAACCTCAAACTCTTGGGTGTAAGCTATTCTCTTGCTTCAGCCTCCCAAATAGCTGGGACTACAGGTGTCTGCCACAACACCTGGCTATTTTTTGGTTGTAGGTGTCATGGGCTCAGGCTGGGTTTGAATCCACCAGCGCCAGTGTATATGGCTGGTGCCCTAGCCGCTGAGCTACAGGCACTGGGCCAGAATGTAGTTTTTTAAAGCAAGAGGACAGTGACATCATCTACTTCTCTAATCCCTTGTATCAGCCATTTGTTTGTTTTAACAGCAGTAGAAAGTACAGAGCCAGTTAGAAATAAGAAACAAAAATTGCAGATTATTTGCTCTTTCAACTTAAATATATTGAGTTTACATTATCAGGTATTTTCTAAATGTAGGAAACAAGAGAATAATCTACAGGATAAATGAAGTCCAATAAAAATACACACATAAGTAAATAATTGTGATACTATAATTTTATAACTGCCAGTCATAATTACTAGGTACAGAGTACAATGGCAGCACAGTGAAAAAAGCAAGTAACAATTCCTTAAGAAGTCTACAGAAGGAAGATGATATCTGAGTATGATTAGAAATAGCTCTCCAGATAAAGTAGATAGAGAAAAGCACGTGATACAGTGTGAACAACATGTGTAAGGGAAAAGAAAATTATACTCAGCAAGTGCAGTGGCTCATGCCTGTAATCCTGGCACTCTGGGAGGCCAAAGCAGGAGAATCACTTGCGGTCAGGAGATTGAGACCAGCCTGAGCAATATGAGAGGTCATCTCTACAAAAAACAGAAAAATAAGCTGGGTGTGGTGGTACATGCCTATAGCCCTAATTACTCAGGAGGCTGAGAGGCAGAAGGATTATTTGAGCCCGGGAGTTTGAGGTTGCAGTGAGTTATAATAACGCCAACTGCACTCTAGCCCAGGCAACAGAGCAAGACCCTGTCTCAAAAAACAAAATTCAAGGCTCGGCGCCTGTGGCTCAATCAGCTAAGGCGCCAGCCACACACACCTAAGGTAGGGGGTTTGAATCCCCAGCCCAGGTCCACCAAACAACGATGACGGCTGCAACCAAAAAATGGCCGGGTGTTCGTTGTGGCGGGCACCTGTGGTCCCAGCTACTTGGGACGTGGAGGCAGGAAACTCACTTGAGCTCAGGAGTTGGAGGTTGCTATGAGCTGTGATGCCATGGCACTCTACCCAGGGGGATAGCTTGAGACTCCGTCTCAAAAAAACAAAACAAAACAAAATTCAAGGTTCAGTGCTCGTAGCACAGTGGTTACAGCACTGGCCACACATACCAGACTGTCAAGTTTGAATCCAGCCTAGGCCAGCTGAACAACAATGACAGTGCAACAAAAAAATAGCCAGGTACTGTAGCAGACACCTGTAGTCCCAGCTACTTGGGAGGCTGAGGCAAGAGAATCACTTAAGCCCAAGAGTTTGAGGTTGCTCTGAGCTCTGCTGAGAGTAACATAGTGAGACTATCTCAAAAAAAAAAAAAAAAAAAAAAAAAACCCAAAACCCCAAAACCAAAACAAAACTACCCTCCTCCCCAAAACCCTTATACAGTAGTTGCCAGTGATTTACTGAATGTACCTTTAAAAAAAGTATACAGAAGGTGAAATAGGGACAGAAAGTAAGATCAGACCAGATCCTGTGAAGTACTGATAAGTTAATTTTTTTAAAGATGACAGACACGCTTATACACATATTTTAGAAAGAAAATCTTGGTGGAAATGAAAAGGTAAGTTGAGACACAGGGAAATACTAGATTAAAAGCCACTGAAGGGCTGGTGTGGTAGCTCATGCCTATAATCCCCACACTGGGAGGCCAAAGTAGGAGGATTGTTTGAGGTCTAGAGTTGGAAACAAGTCTGTACAACAAAGTGAGACCCTATCTCTACAAAATAAAAATAAAAAGTAAACAGTTGGGGATGGTGACGTACACCTGTAGCCCGAGCTGCTCAGAAAGCTCAGGTGAGAGAATCACTGGAGCCCAGAAGTTGAAGGCTACAGTGAGTTATGATGATGCCAGTGTACTTTAGCCTAGGCAATACAGCAAGATCCTATTTTTTAAAATAAGTCACTGAAGCAATAACGTGAATAAATTGGGTTAACATGCAAAACACTAAAATGGTACCTGTTACAAAATGTGACCAATTTGGCTATTGTTATTATTTTTTTACAACTACTAAGTCTGGTAAGAGACAATAAAGTCCTGAAGTACGTATTACAGATAGATGCTAGCTTAAAGACATGAGAGAGGATTTTTCAGCTAGGGCAGTGGTTCTCAACCTTCCTAGTTGCCACATTGTTACAAATGGAAAAATGGGGTTGCCACCCATAGGTTGAGAACCGCTGAGCTAGGGTAACCCGTTGAGTGAGGAATGGCAAAGAAGCCACAGTTTCTTCTGTGTTTCTAGTCTAATTGCTCCTAAGCAAGGTACTCTAAAAAGCTGTATTTCATCTAAAAAGCTCTCTTTGAGGGATGGACAAGCTGAATGTATCTCCTAAATTCTCAAAAGTTATCTTGATATGGGCTTGATGCCTGTAGCTCAGTGGTTAGGGCGCCGGTCACATACACCAGGCGGGGCTGATGGGTTCAAACCCAGCCTGGGCCTGCTAAACAATGACAACTACAACAACAACAAAAAAGTAGCTGGGCGTTGTGGTGGCACCAATAGTCCCAGCTACTTGGGAGGCTGAGGCAAGAGAATCACTTAAGCCCAAGAATTTGAGGTTGCTGTGAGTTGTGGCGCCATAGTACTCTAACTGAGGGTGAAATAGTAAGACTCCGTCTCAAAAAAAAAAAAAAGTTATCTTGATATGAAACTGTGTATGTAGAACAAGTTACTTTGGGTGCAAACATTATCTTTTTCCCTAGGGCTGTTGTAGCCTCTCTAGGTTCTTCAAGCATTGGAAAAAATTAAGAAGAGAAGCATGTTGTGTTGCTACTTTTTTTTATTGCAAACACACATATCTTCTACCACACTTGCTGCTATAGAGCTTACCAAGGAAAAGGCCTTTCCCAGCCACCAAGGAAAAGGCAACAACAATAAACAAGATAGATACAAAGTCCACAGAGCTTATACTTAAGTAAGATAGGCAAACATTTTTAATAAACAGATCAGGCCATAGTTTCTATAAATTGTTTTTGTAAATAAAGTCTACAGTCATGTCCATTTTATGCATTTTTCTATGGCTACTTTTTTGCTATAATGGCAGAGTAAGTGGCTGTAACAGAGATTGTGTGGCCCACACAGCCTAAAATATTTACTATCTAGACTTTACAAAAAAGTCTGTCAACTTCTAAAACAGACCCTTAGTTAATTATAATAGTGAAAGGTGCAACAAAGAGGAAGCTGGTTAGTTTTGAAGTACTAGGGTGATCTCTCTGAAAAAAAGGACAAGCTATGCAAAAGAAAGGTCTCAGGGGCAAGGCTAGAAGGAACAGCATTATGTAAAAGACCTAGGAGCATGGTGCATTCCTGGAACTGAAAGAAGTTCAGTGTGACTTGAATATAAAGCAGAATTATAAAGTGTTGTGAGATGACATCCTAAAGGCAGGCATAGGTTAGACACAAAGTCTTACAGATCTTAAAAGATATAAAGATTTTATATCTTTATCCACAAGCCAAGGAGCTATCAAATACTCAAGTGCAGAGGAGTGATGTGAATAAATCTGTGCTTTAAAAGACTTCTATTTTGTGGGTAGTAATGAGAGAAGGAGTGGGCAACAGTAGATGTAAAAAGACTAGTTAGGAGACAACTGCAGAACAATAAAAGGGGATGATAGCTTGGACTAGAAGGATGGAAAAAAGAAGAAAAAGTTCAGAAATATTTAGGAAGCAGAACTGGCAGAACATAACTGCCAATTAAGCAGGAATGCAGAATGGAGGGTTGAGGAGGAGGTATGGAGAAGATTAGCTCAGTTTGAGTTTAAAGTGTCTAAAAGCTAAATGGAAGTACCCAGTAAAGTGTTGATACACAGGCCAGCTGTTCAGCAGAAAGGTGGAGATGAAGTTTGGTGATGTCTGGATAATGAAAGTTTTGGTACAAAAACAAGACAACAAAAATTAGATTATTGGATAGTACATATTATAGCTTTTATCTTTTAGGTTTGGGATAAAGGACAAAGAAAAAGAGGTTTCCTACAGGAGAAAAGAAACACAAAAGAGGACAGAAAACAGAATACTGAAAAGACCAAAAGCAACCAGGCACAGTGGCTCATGCCTGTAATCCCAACACTTTGGAAGGCCAATGAAGAAGGATCACTTAAGTCCAGGACTTTAAGAACAATCAAGGCAACAGAGTTAAGAGTCTGGCTCTATTAAAAAAATAAAATTTAATTTAAAAAAAAAAAACAAAAAACTCCAAAGCCACAACAGGAAAATATGTATGCTTTACCATTTTGCCTGGAACTTTGCAGCAGTGCTTAATTGAATAAGCAAATAAGACTACACAGAGGGGTATTTTCATTCTGCACAGGTGCAAAGGAGAAACATGGATTATAGCTATAAAACGTCTCAAAATATAAAACTTAAATAAAGGTTCTAACTCACTTATTATGTTAATCTCACACCCAGATTAATGGTTTCAAAAGAAAGATTATTTTGTAACCTCAACAACTTTACAATGTGAACTTATTTGCAATTTTGAAACTCTTCACAAATTTTAGCAGTGTATATGACACTTCTGTAACAAATTTTAAACCCATATGAAAGAGGATTCTCAAAACTTACTTTTCAAGTTCTTCCTGAGAATGGGCAAATGTACAATTTGTTCCTCGTGGACACCCTCCTTGCTGTCGCAGGTCTCGGCACATGCTAGTTTTATATTTGCTGTTTGGCTGAGGCTATAAAAAGTAGAATGAAAATGTGAAGATTCTAGTTGGTATTCACTCTTGGGGCTTCAGAATTTTATGGTTAAACCTTTAATTCTTTTTCACATTGGACAAGTAACTCTTGTACTGAAACAATTACCATTCCATTCCATTCCAGTTGTGAATTATGCAGCACATCCCAAGTTGCCATTTTTTTATTTTTTAAGAAACAGAGTCTCACTTTGTCACCCTCAGTAGAGTGCCGTAGCATCACAGCTCACAGCAACCTCCACCTCTTGGGCTTAGGTGATTCTCCTGCCTCAGCCTCCTGAGTAGCTGGGACTACAGGCGCCTGCCACAACACCCAGCTATTTTTTTGTTGCAGTTTGGTGGGGGCCACCCACAGTATATGGGGCCAGCGCCCTACTCACTAAGCCACAGGCACTGCCCCATTTATTTGTTTAGAATGCCCATGAAAAAAATTTCACAAAAATGTATTGCTGCCTTAGAAAGTCTGATACCAAAATCAAACAAAGAATTTTAAAAACCACTTAAAAAGCCATAAGCTTTGTCTACCCATTCTCCCAGAAAAGGTAGAAATAGTCTCTCTGACAATGAAAAAGTACCGATTCAAGTGCCCCTTAGTCAACGTGAGGGCATAGCTCTCTTATCAGTCTTATGCTATTTAAGTTCACACAAATGATGCAAAATATAAAAACTCAACATAACTGCTATAATTTACATTAAAAGCAAAAATGTCACTCTTATTTTTATGATTCTAATAAGATGAAAACATTCATTTTTCAGTTAATATTTGAGATTATAATCTCCTCTAATAGAATAAAGATAGATGTATAGAAAGATCACAGATTTTGGAGTAGGTTTGATATAAGCTCTGTCATCTACTGACAACATAACCTTATATTTGTTATTTAACCTCTATAAATTTCAGCTTAGGAAGAGCAATTACCTGTAATTAATTGGCTGTGATAACTAGAAATAATATACGTAAATACTGAACATAAGAACTGGCCCACACTAATAAATGTAAGTTATTAGAAGAAAGGATTATATCTTAACTTCTAAAGTACAATGAAAATGAAAATACCTTGATAATTAAAATTCCATTACCTTTACAAACAGAAATTCGTTTGTGTGATAGCAATGGAGAAAAGAAATGACAATTTCCCACGGTAGAAAGCAATTAGACAAAATGTTTAGGAGGAATCAATGACCAATACTATGAAGTGAACTGATATTCAAGATACCCTCAAAACTCTTGCTTTGCTATGAATTGCTTATTATGTACACTAAAAACTGAGCTTCTCCCAAAAGAACAGAGACAATAAAAACTTAGAGACTAGAGTCACAAGTCCAACCAAATAACTTTTTAAGATGTTTAGAATGGGCAGAGCTCAGTGGCTCACACCTATAATTCTAGAACTCTGCGAGGCCCTGGAAGGAAGATTTCTTCAGCTCAGGAGTTCAAGATTAGCCTGAGCAAGAGTAAAACTTCGTCTCTACCAAAAGTAGAAAAATTAGCCATGTGCCTATAGTCTTAGACACTCAGGAGGCTGAGGATCTCTTGAGTCCAAGAGTTTAAGGTTGCTGTGAGCTGACTGACACCATGACATTCTAGCCTGGGTAACAGAGTGAGACCTGTCCAAGAAGTTTAGGATAAAACTATGTTAGAGATAATAGCAGTCAGAAGTGTAATAAATGTACTTACCTGAGGTGTCTCATGGCCTTTTCTACTATAATTTTGTATGAAGTCCACAAGGCCATGAACCACTGTTTTAACAGCTACCATTGCATTTTCTAGCTGCTCCCAAGTTGGTGAAACAGCATCTAAAATAAGTCATCAAAGGGATAGGGAAGGTGGTTAAGAATGTTAGCAATGATTCTCTTGTGTTATTTACCTCAAAGGTAGAAAAATTATAAACAATTGCGCATATTCCCACATACCTGGATTAGGGTCTATGTTTGCAAGAAGCTCTAAATGAGGCCTCAGTCTATTTAAGTTTGCTGGGTCACCTGTTCGTTGCAAAACAATTGTCAATTCCTGGACACTCTTTGCAAATGATTCTGGAGATTGCAGCTAACAAACAGAAATGAGAACAGTTTTTATTCTGGTTCTTATGGCACATCTATAATCAAATTTTTTGTTTGTTTGCTTGTTGTTTTGAGACAGAGCCTCAAGCTGTACCCCTGGGTAGAGTGCCATAGCATCACAGCTCACAGCAACCTCCAACTCCTGGGCTCAAGTGAGTCTCCTGCCTCCACCTCCCAAGTAGCTGGGATTACAGGCGCCCACCACCATGCTATTTTTTGGTTGCAGCCATCATTGTTGTTTGGCAGGCCCAGGCTGGATTCGAACCCACCAGCTCAGGTGTACGTGGCTGGTGCCGTAGCCATTTGAGCCACAGGCACTGAGCCTAATCAAATGTTTTTAATTAATCGACATATTTAATAGGTTTTCAAGTGTCTTCAGATTCCATAGTAGGGGTATCAATGATGAATTACATTTTCACCTCAGAATCTGCCCTATGAAATTCATCATTAGACACTTAGAAAACTTATTTACAAGCTGTATTAGCTCTCTGGGATCAGGCTGTAGACAAGTTTAAAAGTCTATAAAGCATAACTGCCTCTATGCTAATATCCTTTATTCATTTCTCTGTTGTATCTTTTGTTTATTTTGAAAATTAAAATAGAAAAAAAAGATCATTTATAAGAGTGATATTTAAAAACAGAGAAATCTACAAATGTTAGTCTCTAGTTTCTTTAGAATATCCTAATACTCTTCAGTGTAAGAACAGTGTTATAAAATTAGCATCTCTAATTTCACAAACCTTATCAATGATAGACTGCATGTGTGATTTATGAGCCAAGTCACCATATAAAAGTGAGGACCATTGCTCAGGTGAAATACGAAGTCCTGCTTCCATAGCAATATGAACAATTTGGGCATCGTGTTCTCTACGTAATGCCTCATAACTTCGGAATTCTTCCTTCAGCTGCATCAGGGAGGAGTCTTCATCCCTTTTGGTAACCTACAAATTGAAAAGAAAAAAAAATTTATCAAAATTAATCTGCTTTTCTTCCCCTCAACCAATTTATTTCTTCTTTTCAGGATAAAAGAACACCTACTACATATCAGATACCACAAAAATAAGCTACAAAGATAATGCCCGCATCACAAATCCTTTTTAGAACAAAACAGAACTTACATAATTAAATATAGAGTCCTTGTCTTCAATGAGTTCAGCAGTTCGTAGGAAAGAGACTTGTAATCAGAAAATTATAGTAAAAGTGCTATTCTCTAAGGCTCTAGGTAATACAGGAAAAAAAGCAATTAATCTGACTGGTAAGGAGAGGAAAGGGATTTCAGAAAAGGATACTTCCAGTTGATAACTATATGAACCAAGTCTTAAGGAATAAATAATAGTTCCCCAGGAAAAGAAGGGTGAGGAATAGAATTCCAAAAAGAGTAGGAAGTAGTAAAACAGAAATATGAAAGAACACAGTACACAGAGTTAAAGGCTAAGATACAAGTGAGGGAAGAATTATAGAGGGCCTTGTATATTATGGTAAGAAACTGGATAGTATCCTGAAAGGGAATGTAAAACCAGTAAGAACTTCTCAGCAGAGTAACATGATCAAATTTGTGTTTTAAAATATTTGGTAGCAGTAGAGGATAGAGAAAAGATAGACAAGAACTCCCGTTTGGGTAGGCAAGTATCAGCACTACCACGTGATGATTAAGAAACCTGCCACATAGACATTACATATTTATATAGCTTTAATCTCTATTTAAATGATAGAAAACATAAATTCAGAAGTTAGAGTTTCACATGTCCTAGTAAAGTTGTCTTAAGAATCTAAACATGGGCTCGGCGCCTGTGGCTCAATCAGCTAAGGCACCAGCCACCTACACCTAAGGTGGCGGGTTCGAATCCCTAGCCCGGGCCTGCCAAACAACAATGATGGCTGCAACCAAAAAATGGCCGGGCGTTGTGGTGGGCACCTGTGGTCCCAGCTACTTGGGAGGCAGAGGCAGGAGACT
>CAUYQV010048192.1:0-25847 GCA_963574575.1 Galagoides demidoff
AGCAACCTCCAACTCCTGGGCTCAAGCGAGTCTCCTGCCTCCGCCTCCCAAGTAGCTGGGACCACAGGCGCCCGCCACAACGCCCGGCCATTTTTTGGTTGCAGCCATCATTGTTGTTTGGCAGGTCCGGGCTGGGGATTCGAACCTGCCACCTTAGGTGTATGTGGCTGGCGCCTTACCCGTTTGAGCCACAGGTGCCGAGCCAAGACCTTACTATTTCTTGAAATGCCAAAAGTCAGTGGTAGTTTTTTAACATAATATCATGATAACAGTTTCTCAAAAGCATCCCCTTATATTCTTAAGGAGCATATTCACCCTCCAAGATGATGAGGCAATGCTTTCTAGGGGTTATAATTTAAATACACGAAAATGCACAAATATTAAGTTCAAAGAGTTCTGTCAACTGCCTATACCACCCTAGACAAGGTATAGAACACTCCACTACTCCTCTAGGGCCCCTTTTGGACAATTTTCACCTCCACAGGCAATCACTGCCTGACTGTTGTCACTATAGTTAAGTGTCGTCTACTCTAGAATATCACATAAATGGAACAACAAAGTATGAATTCTTTTAAATCTGTCTTCTTTTACCCAACGCAATGTCTCTGAGATTGATCCCTGTTGTTGCATATATCTGTAACTCACTCTTTTAATTTTTTTGAATGATATTCTGTTGCATGGCTATTTTCTAGTTTGTTTATCCAGGTGCCTGGTGATGAGCATGTAGGTTATTTCCAGTTTGGGCCAATAATTAAGAATAAGGCTGCTGTGCACATGCTTTGTACATGTCTGTTGTACATACGTGTTCACATGTTCCCAAATGGTTAGGTGAGCAGCTGGGAGTGATGCTGCTCTGTCATATGGGAAGTACATTTGATTAACTTTAAAAGAAACCCCTATGGAGTTCCCCAAAGAGGGTGTTTGAATAAAGCAAATGTAAGAGCATTCCCGTTGCTCCATGTCCTTGCCAACATTTGGTGTTGACGGTGTTTTTGATTTTAGCCCCTCTAATAGCTCACTAGGGTCATGACACTGTGCATGAGGTGGGACCACCGTGGCAAACAGTATCACCATCCAGGAGCTATTGAAGGTAGAAACTTCACAAGAGGGGGCCGCTCTCCACCAACAGGCAAGAAGGCTCAGACAAGGTTAGAAGCTCTGGAAAGGAAACTGATGCAAACATGGACTCCCTCCCCAAGACATACAGACTGGAGTGTGTTCTTGTTTCGAATTAAGGGTAACATTTAAACTCTTGTTTAGTTGGTAAGAAGACATTTCCTAGTTTTCCCGAACAGGGGATGAAGAGGCAGAGTGTTGTTACTATACTTTGACTACTTACTTGAGGGAAAGTGAGGCCCTTAAATTCCTCAAATTATTAATTTGTTTTCCTTTCACAGTAATGGTCATCATTTTAACTTCCTATTTTTCTCTTCAGCACCCAATTTTACAGAACAAATGTCTGATCTAACCCAGTGGTTCTCAACCTTCCTAAGGCCGCAACTCTTTAATATAATTCCTCATGTTGTGGTGACTCCCAACCATATTGCTGCTCTGGGACATGTGACTCTTATTTCCAAGGTGAGAATGGAACAGGTAGAAAGCCAGTAACGTGTAGTTTAAAAACAAGCAATCTGTACTCTTTTACTTTCAGAAACATTTAAAAAAGCAAAACAAAACAACAACAAAAAAACCCAATAGTGTTCACTGAAGACACTCCTGCAGTCTCTGTTTTCCAGGTAGTGAAGACAGTCGTTCAGTAGGAGTTGTGGAAAGGGTTTCAGAGACAACCCGGCTTCCCCTCTCCCCAGCTGTGACATTCCTCTGGCAAAGGGGAGACCACAGCTTCTAGAAATTATGCTGGAGTCCTGTGTGTCTGGCACTGTGTTTATATTGCATATTTATGCCACAGACACTGGCAAAGACGTGGCTGATGACCATGTCTCTTTGTCATCATCTGATCCATGAGCCCTGGGAAGAGATGAGCTCCCCTTGCTATGACTATGGCTCTCTGGTCTCTGCACCTGGGAGGCCTAAGGACACAGGGATTGGGTTGAGGCACATCAAAAATGGTTCTTTGCCCCTGGAGCCTAGAACCCTGGCATAGCCCAAGGCAGAGGAAGGAGGTGCTGTGCTCACCCTTTTCCCACAGAGGGGTCTTTAATCAAGAGCCTGGTGGAGGCACTGCAAAGGAAGGGCATCTGAGAGGACCAGAGAGTGGCTGGCAAGGGTGTCCTGAAAGATGGGGGCTGTGAGAGCCTCCATGAGGGGTGGATAGCACAGTCTTCAAAAGCACTACTGAGTCAGCTCGGGCAGCCGCAATGAAATATGACAGACTGGACAGCTTAAACAATGGACATTTAGGCTCGGTGCCCATAGCTCAGTGGTTAGGACGCTGGCCACATACACTGGGGCTGGAGGGTTCGAACTCACTGGGTTTGCTAAACAACAATGATAACAACAACAACAAAAATAGCCGGGTGTTGTGGCAGGTGCCTGTAGTCCCAGCTATTTGAGACACTGAGGCAACAGAACTTCTTGAGCCCATGAGGTTGAGGTTGCTGTGACGCTGTGTCTATCTAGGGTGCCATAGTCTTAAAAGAAACAAACAAACAAAAAATCAAACCAAACCAAAACAAAACATACAACAACAGACATTTATTTTGTCCTAGTCCTGGAGGCTGGAAATCTAAGATCAAGGTACCAGCATGCTCGGGTTCTGGCAAGGGCCCTCTCTCTGGCTTGCAAAAGGCCCCCATCTCACTGTGTGTTCAGATGACTTCTTTTTTAGTGCATAGACTCTGAGACAGTATGAGCAACCCACACACAAAGGCACTAATCTGATCATAAAGGCCCGACCTTTATGACCTCAGCTAACCCTAGTTATCTGCTAAAGGTCCCATCTCTTAACATCATCCCATTGGAGGTAAAGGCTTAGACATTTGAATTTGGGGAGGGATACAAATGTTCAGCCCATAGCGAGCATGGACAAACAACATTAAGATCCACTCACAGCTCTGCCATTTACTCATCACTTTACCACCTTGCCTCAGTTTCTCCCTCTGTAAAATGGGAAAAATATAGCACGTGCCTCATAGGGTTACTGTGAGGCTTAAATGAATTAATAAATGTAAAGCAGTATAAAAAGTGCTTGGAACAGGATACACACCAGACACATTACTTATAACTGATTTTTGGTCTACACTATTGACTATGTTGACAGTTCTTAAGTAGACATCCTAGGCATGGTCACCAGTGAAGTGTAAAAATTCATGGATGAGTTCTAAGGGAGAATTGGGCACCAAAGAGAATGACCTGTTCCAATTGCCAGGAGAAGGTTTACCCACCACTGTTCCCAGAAGGACATGAGAGTTGAGCTGCATGGTACAGAATTCTCAAATTATATTTGGAACAAGGTATTTACTGGTCACAGGCAGAGAATGTTCACAGAGAAGGCTGTAGATAGAAGGCTAAAATCTATTCCCTACGCTCCAGTATAAGCATTATCCCGTGGCCCTTAACACCTATTTGCTGCCTTCTATTTTTATGAATTGATGAAGGTGAACCTCTCACTGTGCAGGGACACCCCAGGCTTCTCATCTCCATAGAATACTACCCAGGATGCTCAGATACTGCTCTCTGATGGGGAAGGATGTTCTCCAATAACTTTCTGTCCAAACAGAAAAGGAAAGGAGAAGGTATCACTGCTCACAGCAAGTGCTGTCCACAGGGCTACACAACACCAGGCTGAACATGGTGACTGTGTGAATCCCAGGCTCAGGAAGAGGATGGTGATTCCCAGCCCAGACCATGCTCTGGAGCCTCAGCTGCTTCTACAGGGTTGAGGGGGCTGTGGGGACTCCTCCAATTGCACAGAGGTCACAGCCCTTGGTCATCTGCTTGTCCAACTGACCAAAGAATGAAAAATAATTTCAGAGCTGGAAGTCTTGGAGACCACTGTGGCTGTCCAGCTTTTCTGTACAGTAATTGTCTCTGATGATAAAGACTGTCCCCGTCCCCACCATAACAGCAGGCTTACAGGTGCTGACAGAAAGCGGCCGCCAGCAGGGCTCCAGAGCAGTGACCCTGGGAAGGACGATGCCCTGAGCTTCTACTTTTCTCACTGGAATTAATGATGTAAACAACAGAGATCACATAATAGCATGTATGTGGATCATTATCAAAGTTTTGAGATACACAAAAATGGAGAAACATAAAATCTGCAGAGACAGAAACCACGACGCCCTCCCCACAACACCAATCAGCCCAGCAAGTTGAAACGTGTGTGGGTGAATCAGAAAGGACGCTGTTGACTGTGTTTCTAGGAAGTGAAATAATGGACTGTAACACAGTCTGTCTCAAAACTTTCATAGCAATATACATATTCACACAAACAATTTAAATACAAAATATTTTATCTCCTTGAAAAGTCCTTATCCATCACTCCTCTGGGCTAAGCTTCCCTGTATCCTAAATGAGAAACCCGTGTGCTAGTAGTTGTATCAAATCACATGCTCACAAGACATAGCCGCCTGGATTTTCAGTCTCACCCAAACATTTGGAACACACATCATTTCATATTACAACCAATAACATTCTCTTTCTTTCTTTCTTTCTTTCTTTCTTTCTTTTTGCAGGTTTTGGCTGGAGCTGGGTTTGACCTGCCACCTCCAGTATATGGGGCCAGCACCCTACTCCTTTGAACCACAGGTGCTGCCCATACAACCAATAACATTTTCATAATACATGTGAGTGACTTTATTTCCTCTACAACTAGAGACCTCAGATGAGTATCATTTTTGAGATGTGACACCCAGGGTACATCCTGGGGCCTCCCAGGGGCATGTCCTCTCGCTGCCCCTGTCAGAGACATTCCATGGTGAGTTTGAGAGTGGAATTAACAGTCTTAAACACAAATCTGGGTTTGAAAATAATGTACATATTATCACATGATATATGTGGGCACAGGACATTCACAGCCAATGAAAGCAGGAGCCAAGGATGTTGGGGGCAGCATAGAAAAGGCCTGAGCAACTGACCTTTAGCTACACCATGACTGTGCTCAAATCCAGGCTCCTCCTGGTCACAGCTATGAATCCAGTAGTTTTGCCTTCCATCTGGTTGGATTTCTTGGGATACTTCTTGGTCTGTATCTCAAAATTGAGATCTATGAGAAAGGCTCACAGGAGGGGAGTGAGGTCCACTTGGGAACAGGATTCTGGGCCCCTCCTCCTCACTAAGCAAGGTCAGCATGTGCCAAGGGGGCAGAGCTGTGGGACGGGCAGGGACTGAGCAGCTGGGTGTGGGGGACAGTGACAACCATGGATTCACATACACCTGAGATGGAATTGTGCCTCTGAGCCTGGCCTTGCAACACTGCGGCAGGTTAAATAACCTCTCTGTGCCTCAGTTTCCTCTCTGCAAAATCAAGACAGAAGCCGTGCCCAGCTCCAGGCTGGCGTGCCTCACGGGCAGCAAGCCGTGTTCATGCTCTCGTACTTTCCATTCTACCAGAGCCCTGGGCCGCCCTGATGCCAAAACCTTCAAAAATAAGCACATATTTCTTCCTTCCTCAAATCCCACCTTGCCTCCCCCAGTCCCAACATCTGTATAGTACCAAGTGCTGATCTTGAAACAGCTCTGACTGTAAAATGACTTAGCAGGAGCCGATGAGCTCAGTGGCTGGAGCTCGGTACCAGGCGTCTGAGCCCTTGCCAGCTGGCAGCCGTCCAGCCCTCTGCGGGCCTTCCCAGAGCAGAACAATCCGGGACTCCTCGATGAGACATTTTCTCCAATGTTTGCTTTAACTCTGACAACTGCAACTGAAATTCAGCAGCAGCCTGTAGCTCCCCCACCCCAGGGACTTCTGCATATTTCTCTCACTCCCAGTCTCTCCCCAGTCCCCTGTCTCTGTCTCCCCCCTCCATTTCTCCTCCTCTGTCTGTCTCTCTGCCCATCTCTCCCCTTTCCTCCAATTTCTCTCACTCTTTCCTTCTCCTCCATCTCTCTCTCTCTCTGCTTCTCTTTCTTCCCCTTACCATCTCTACTTCTGTCTCTCTCCATCTCTCTCTCAGTTCACTCTCTTGCTGTCATCCTTTCTACTGCTCCTCTAATAACAGAGTTCTCTTTTTCTTTTAATAGAAAAATGTTCTTGGGGGAGAAAAGACTTGACCTAATAAATATTTTATGACAACCAATAAAAACTGTAAAAAGTACCCATCCCGAGTACCAAGTTGCAAAAGGAAAATAATGCTTTCTACTTTTAAAGTTGATTTCTTTCTTTTATGAAACCAATAACGTCACAACCACCACCAACTCCACCTCCTTCCTACGTGCTGATCTCAGTTACTTCTCAGAGATGTGAAGACGCAGGGAGCACATGCCCCCAGACCTCATCTACAGGAATCTACATGCATTTGACAGGCTGGGCAAGTATGGCAGAATTTAATAGTTATTTGTCAATTCATACACACTGCTGGATGCACATCAGGATTTGGCAGCACACCCCTTGATCACACCAAGCCCCCAGCATCCCACAGAATACATGTGCACATGCATATTTTTATATTTTTATCTAAAACCAACCCTCACTGCCTGTCCCTCTTGCCCAGCATTTCCCATTTCATAGTTGATGCCACGGCCTCAGGCATAAGTGAGGCAGGCCTTGGTTTCAGTTTCCTAGGTGCTACCCCCATTCCTAGGTACTATCTTGTATATTATTATTATTTCTAAGCCACACAAAAACCCTTGCAAAAGGAATACTAATTGTTCCCATTTTCAGATGCGGCAACTGAGGCTCAGTGGTTGAGTTTAAGTCCACAAAGGAAGAGGCACAGTCAGGGTTTATAGCCAATTCTCTCCAACTCAAAGATGCATATTCTTAAAAGACAATGGTTTTACTGTCTACTTCATAATATTTTCTGCATTATAATTTGCTAGCCTTTCGATAGCTTTTATTTTAATCAATTACAAGCCCTTAAATTTGCACCATCCAGCTTCCATTTTTAGCTCCAAAATCCCAATCTAGCTTTACCATATATAAGTTAATTCTTTCACTACACTGACCCTTGTCTTTTTCTACTCTGCAGTTTAATAATTAGACTGTTCCTGGGGTGTGTCCCTGAACACACCGCAGTTGTGCTAACTGAGCAAGCTGTCCTGCATTATTACTCAGTAAAGCAGAAGTTGCTAAGTCTTGGTACTCAGTAAACAACACTGGTCATCATCTCAGACTGTAAACAGCCGGTGTGGTTTGACTGATTTCATGTTTCCTCACTCTTCCTCAGTAGGACAAGTCCTACTAAGGTGGGTGCCTATGAAGCAAAAATAATACCTTAGTCCTCAAATCATCCCAGAGGGCACTGGCAGGTTACATAGTCATCTGTCACCTAATGACGGGAACATGTTCTGAGACATGAAATTGCATCATTAGACAATTTCTCTGTTGAATATCATACAGCATACTCACACACACCTGGATGGGACACAGCCTGAACATCTAGGTGTGTGGCATAACCCGCTGATTCTAGGGCCTGGAGCTGAACCACGTGTGACTGCGCTGATTACTGTAGGCAGCTGTAACTGCAACCCCCATGGCAAGTCCTTGTGTACTGAACATAACTGAACACAGAAAAGGTACAGTAAAAACAGAGTATTATATAATCTTATGTGACCATGGTTGTGTATGTGGTCTGTCCTTCACCAAAATGCTGTTATGCAGTGTGTTACTACAATCATGTTACAGGACAGAAGTACTCTGAGGGAGGACAGGAAGCCTGCAGTTGGCAGCACAGCTGCTCTCCAGGCAGATGGAGCTTGTGGGTGCTGACCTATCTGGGAGGTGCTATGATTATTCTGAGACTTTCCAGAAAGGCCAGGCTTGCCACACAGGGACTATGGGCCATCTCAGATGCTCTCTAGGTTCAAACTTTAAAGGAAAATGCTCTTGTCCTCTAAAATGTGGGCAAAACAGAAGAAAGGCCCCTGCTCAGACCCTTCCCCTTAGTGCAACGCCCAAGGCTCTGAGCCTGGACAGGAAAACTCGCACTTGATGATGCTGGAAATCCAGCAGTGGAATGCCCCGTTCCCCGACGGGGAAGGGAACAGGACACTGCTTATCTAGGTGGGAAACATCAGTGCCTACTACATACCACAGGCACATGCTTCCAGGTAGATTAAAGACCTCACCGGGAAAAGCATTTTAAAATTTTTAGAAGAAATACAGGAGAATTTCTTTATGACTCTGACTAAGCTTCTAGAAAACACACATATACAAACAGCAAAAACCACGAAAGAAACAGATGAGCCGGACTGTGTAAAAATGGAGAACTTTTGTACTAAAGGACACCATAAACAAAGGTAAGGAAGAGCCGCAGATTGAGAGATTTCCAATATGCCTTCCATTTTGGGTTATAGACTCCCGAGAAACCCATCTATGTCCACAGATTTGGTCAGGAGTGTTTGCTGTAGCATTTTTGGCAATTGCAAATGGGAAAAAGGAAAACTTACATGTTTATCAATAGGAGACTAAATAAATTTTGGCATATTTATATAACTCAAAACAGCACTAAAATGAATGAACTACCAATTATATCACTATGGATAAACTTCAAAAACAATTTTAAAAAACAACCTACTATTGAGGAGGAGGATACATATGACACAATCTCTTACTATTAATGTTGAAGATATAAAAGTTTCAAACCCCTATAATACTCACACTGTATTGCTTGTATTTTCTACAGGTTCACACACACAAGATACAGGCACCCTGAACATTAAAGTAACGCAACTGTTTCTACTTCACGGAGAGTGGGACTGGGAGGGCACCAAGGAGAGAGGAGGGCACAAACAATGTGGTCAAGGCTTTATTTACTTTCAAAAAGATATGAAGCAAATGGCAACTTAGTATTTGAATAGACTGGGTATTTCATTCTCCGGCCTTTGTCTCTCCAAAATCTGTCACGAGTTGGATATAGTCCACTCTTGGCCCTAGCGAGTGGCACCTGCAGAGGGAGGCCTTGCAGGAGATGCTGGGTTTAAGGGACACAGGAATGAATTCACTGAAGTTCAATCCAGTGTGTGCTGTACCAGGACTGCATGGGGAGCAAGAGGCATGGTACTGGCACTCAAGCAGCTCTTGGTCAGGGTGGGAGGAGTGGATACTTCCAAGGCAAGGCAGAGTCCTGTGAGTTCTAGAAGAGAGGGGGTCCGAGCTGTAGGTTCACTGAGATTCCACCCAGTTGCAGATCAGAGGAACACTTCAGCTAGGGGAGGTACAGAGAACCCTGCTGCGAATTGCAAGGGCTGGGGGAAAGAATCTGTTCAGAAGAGAACAGCAGTGAACTTGGGTTTAGGGCACATTTGGGGAGGGAGGCCTGCAAAAGAGGGAAGCCTGTCAGGTGGAGCAGCTCAGACTGAGTTCAAGAGACATTAGGGAAGCACGGGAGGTGTTTCGGGCAGGGAACAGCCATCCTGGCTCCAGCTATGGGAGCAATCAAAGTGCAGGCAGTATCTGGGAGGCCCAGGGGGAGGCTCCTGGAGGAGCTGGGGGCAAGCCTGGATTGGAGGGATGGGGAGAGAGAAGGGGGAGATGGGACCTGAGGCTCTGAGGCTCAGACTCTCCCTTACTGAGGCAAGTCAGAAAGTTCTGGTTCTAGAGAGAGGCCCGGGTGTGGGGCACTTCACAGAGATGCATGTGTGTGGCTGATGAGGGTGGCAGTGACACCTGGGGAAGCTGCAGGACATGCAACATTCCCAACATTTTTCTATGAGTTATTTCAGCTCATTTCATCATCCCAATAACCCATGAGGAAGGTGTCATAGTGATCCCCTCTTACAGACAAGGTTCCTCACTCAGGGAAGAAAGGGCAAGTGGCTTGGCCAGGAACACACAGCTGAGGCACTGCTGAGCCAGGACCAGAACTACACCCTCAGCCCAAGCTCTGTGCCTCCCAGAGTCCAGGGCTAGTCCTGTACCTGCTGGAGTCATTTGCACTGCGCTGATGGGGGAACCTGAGGCGACGCATGAGATCACAAAGAAATGGAATACACAGTAAGGGAAGGCATGAGGCTTGGGGGATGCCTGTCTGAGGAGGTGGGAGGAAGAGAAACAGCCAGCCCTCCATGACGCCCTAGTTGGGAGGAGGAAGACCCAGGCTGCAGCTGCACTATGAAGATGAGGGACATTTTAGGAAAATCAGAGGGGAAGTGTGCACTGCAGCAACATGACTAAATGTGGGGTAAGCCCAGAGGGAGCCTGGCAGGAAGGCAGAGGGAGGGAGACAGGGAGAAAGACGGTGTTAGGAGCTGACTTAGAAGTCCAGATGACACCGTGAGGGCCTTCTGGGTGCAGGGAGGGTACTAAAGAACTGATGGGCAGTGGTCTCCATCTCTTGGGTGGGGAGCAGGTGGAGTCAGATGTTTAGAGCAGAGTAGCGAGGAACTGAAAACCTCTGACACCATCGTGTGGGGAGTGGAAATGGGAGTGAGAGAGCCCAGCCACCAGCATGAAGGGATGCCAGAGTTTCAAGCTCTAGATCAGCTGACCTGCCCAGGAAGTGCTGGGCAGCCTAAGAGCATAGGCCATGAATGACAGGGGGACATGCCACAACCAGAAAGGGCAAGGGACCTGGGGACCACATCACTTAATCAATGGGTTTTGGAGCTCCCCTGGAGGAAGGAAGATGGAGGCTGGGAGAACTGGTAAGCGTATATTTATGGAGTTATTTATTGGACACCAACTATAGGTCTGAAAGGCTGATAATGACAGTGGAGGTGAAGAGCAGTTTTAGCAGAAAGGAGGGGGGCAGGCGGTAGGAGAACAAGGGATTGTTGTGAGTCAAGGGGAATCAGAGGCTGAGATCTCATTGAAGACGCAGGGTAGGTTGAGGGTGGGGGCCCTGATGAGGGGTGGAGGGTGGGTGTGGAAAAGGGCCTAGAGGAGACTGAGGTGCTCCAAGGACTATGAAGACAGGGTAATAGAAGAGTCGTCCAGACAGGGAAAAAATCACAATGTGGCAAAAATCAGGAAGGACAGTGGAAAATCAATGTGATACAGGGAGGGTGGGCTCCAAGCAGCTCTGCTGCAGCTGAGGGGAGGACCTGCCATCTCCACCCTGGGGGTGTGTGTGCAAGGAACCAGCCAGGGCAGGGAGAGGGGACACAGGAGGCTCCACTGGCTGGAAGGGCAGGACAACTACTGGGGGGACACCTCCAGGATGTCAGCTCAGAGAGCGCCATGGTGTCTCCACCCTGGTCTCTGTCTCCCTCCCCTTTGCACCTGCAGCTGAACAGGGAACTCCCCATTTCCCAGGCCTGGTCAATTTCATGTAAGTTTCCTAGGCCTGGGAAAGGAAGAGAGTGTATCCACTCTTCTGTTGGGCTATATAAATACCCCTAGATAAAGGACCCAGGGGGAGATTTTTTTCTGACTTGGGTTTTTCCCTCTGCCAGGAGCTCTGGTGCTCTATCTTCTTTTCCATAAAATAAATCCTGTCTTACCACTGATCTGTGGTCTGTGGATTCATTCTTCGAATGTCCGAGACCAAGGACCTACTGAAGAAGAAACTGCGTAACAAATGTCCTTCTCTGACCAAGAAAGGGAGAAGATGCTGGAAGCAGACATACAAACTAGACAACGAGTGGCCGGCCAACAACTCAGGAACAAGTCTGCACACTTCTGTCACATGTTAAAAAACAAAAATGATAACATTGAAAACTGTGAAAAATGTTAAAAAACAAACAAACAAACAAATATCCCAACCCAGATAAAGAGAACTACCAGCTCAGTAGATTGGAAACTTCAAATGGAAGACACTGCATTTCAGTACCTATAAGGAGCCCACTAAGACAAAGGGTTCTGTGGAGAGGAAAATCAGTATGGTACGTGGACAGAAAGGAAGGGGCAGGGAGCACACGCGTGAACTAGGGAGCAGTCACTTGGGGAAGCCGGCAGTGCGATGCACGTGAATCCAATGTGTTGTCTCTGGAACGTGCTGCAGATTTCCATCCACCCACTACGCTCACCACTTCTTTACAATTGTCAAGAAGTGTGTGTCTCGTCCCAGTCCCTGTGGTGAGCAATCTGACTTAGGATCAAAGCCTTCTCCCTGTTCGCTTCATTGCAAGGCGCATGAATAGCCTCGGACTGGGGGCTCCTGAGTGACCTGTTAGCACCTTTGATCCCTTTACAACCTAATTCAGGCAAGAAACACACACACACACACACACACACACACACACACGCTGAGGTGTGAAAGTTAACACCACAGACAGTAATATGAAATACTACATATGTGCAAGGGGGTTAATTTACAGTTACTGTGGGATCCATAGCTTCGTAATTTCCTGGCTTTGGTCTTTATGGTTTTTCAGACTCAACATTTTATTAACTTTTTCTTTAAACTGGCTATCTGTCTTTCGGCGAGTATTCCCCACCGTATTCGCGTGCATATTTCCAAGCTGAATATCGTGCTGTAAAAGTCCATCCATTTCCTCTCATCTCTCTCAGTCCATCTGTATTTTCTGTGTTTAACCTCCTGAGTCTTCACCTTTTCTGCCTCTGTAAATTTAATTAATGTACTTTTGACTTTCTTTACCAGGTCACTGTTCAAAATTTACATAAAACAGACCAGTTTTTTTTTTTTCATCATACCCTAATGAAAACACTTCAGTTACATTTCCCTTGCCAATGTATTTCTATTTCTCTTTCCTATACAGTCATTCCAATTTATCTTTTCTATACTGTTTCTCTGGTTTCAAAATTCTCAGACATGAGCAAACATAAATAATTTTGACTGATCCTTCTGTAGAAAGCCTTCTACATTCATGGTTTTCCTTCATCTTAAAATTGACTAATATGCAAATAACATTTGATACGTGTACTTTATAAAGTCATCTAAACCTCGTTCCCCTTAATATCATAAAGACAGGTGAGGTCTTTGTTTTGCTTTTGTCAAACCATTTTCCTATATTTCTACATTTATTTTGGAAAATGAAAGATGGTTACAAAAAGAAGCGGAGTATGATAATTAGCCTTTTCTCTCATTTTTCACAAGAAAAGTTAATGAATTTACTTTTAAGTTGTTATTAGAAAAGAAAAAACCTCCACGGTAGTTCAGTGAGTGCATTCTACTACTGTACTTGAGACTAGGATTTGTAGATTATTTATTGCAAGGGTACATTTTGCTTTTTCTCCTGGTTTTACTTGCTTACCATGGCATTAAATGCCAAATGATACACAATTTTATGTCTCCTTTATTTCTTTTTCTTTAAAAATGTTAATACATTACTGTCTGTTAGTTTTCCTTAGCAGAAACATTTCTATGCTTATCCCAGAAAAAGAAGACGAATGTACCATTGAAATATACAGTCATGCACCGTCTACCGATGTTTTGCTCAATGCCTAGCCACATATATGATGGTGGTGCCCCAAGATAATGGAGTTGAAAGAAGGATTCTTACCATCTCCTGACACTGTTGCTGTCATAACATCATAGTCATTACATGTTTGTAGTGATGCTGGCACACGTATAAACAAACCTACTGTGCTCCCAGTTGCATAAAAGTGTACAGAAGGGTCCTTGGCCTAGAGTTCACTGAGCACTCACTCACTGGTTCACCCAGAACGATGGCCAACCCTGCAAACTCCATTCCTGCTAAGTGCCCTATCGGGGCATATCTTTGTTAATCTTTTATACTTCATTTTAACTGTACCTTTCAATGTTTAGATACAACTGCATGTACTAATACCTAACCATGTATCACAATTGCTTACAGTATTCAGTACAGTCACACGCTGTATGGGTTTGCAGTCTGGGAGCAGTGGGCTGTGCCAGGCTATAGCACCTGGGCACGTGTAGGTACATCCTATGAGGCATGCACAATGACAAAAGCACCTGCTGACACATTTCTCAGATCATATCTCTGCTGTTAAGCACTACATTCTGAAACAAAAAAACAAAAATCAAAAAATCAAATCAGCCCTAAGGCACTAACGGTTGTGTAGACAGCTTTGTTTGTCAGTCTTCCTACTGGAATCCTTAGTGAACTTTAAATAAGGTGGTGATGGAACCAATGGAAGAGAAAAGACACTTGTATTATGAATTCTATTGCTCTTAGAATCCTCATTTAAACACTTGACTTTATTTCCAGATGTTTGTTAGATGACCATTACTGGTCAAGAAAATTCTCATCATATCATCCTGTTCTTTGTGGTGCTTTAATCTGATTTTTAAACCAATAGCGTTCATTGAAAGGGAGCAACAGACATATCCGGATGGCTATGGGAAGTGTGTAGTTTAGTAGTTTAGGTTCTTAGAGTTTACCCGGAAACCCTGTGCAGAGCAGAGTGCAGGAAGCCACCTGTTCATTAAGTGCTCAGCTCCCTGGGCAGACAGTGAAACTCCACCACAGCCTATGGGGTTCAGGCTTCAGACCTCCCCCCCCCTCAGTGTCTTGGCATGTGGGCCGTGGGGCAGGCCAGACTTCAGGGAGCAGCAAGATGAGGAAACTCCAGGACAACCAGAACTGACTAGGAAGAAAAAGCCGTGTGTCACATTGGGGAAAACTAAGCCTTGCCTTAAAGGAATTTTCCTGGGGTCGGGGTGGGGAGTGGAGGGCGGTCAATTTTCTTGTGTTCCCCAAACCGTCTTCCAACGAAGTACCATAGAATCCCTCAGAGCACTCTGATGCTTCGGCATCTTGATCCTGCTAATTAATCCATAGATTAGAACGCAGATGAAAATTTAGGGGACTGGGATTGTTTTCTTTCCTCATTCAGCTTGATTTGAAGATGGTGATTTACCACTGTTCTTCCACTTAAAGGGCAGCAGGAGCACATCCGCTGTGCGTCCTGATATGCAGGACCACTGAGGCTCGTGTCATCGAACTTCTCACTGAGGGCTCCGCGGGGCTTGTCTGCATCTCCACAATGAATGACTTCCGCAGACGCTCAGGCCCACAGCTTCCTGAATCCTGCCCTATAATCCCCAACATCTGTTCTATGTCCAGGGCTGACCAATGTGGGAAACGGTAAGGATTGGCTGTCAGATGACAAACTCGCTCACAGAGCGTCGGCTGGGCCTGTGACTCCAGCTGAACGTGCCGGATGTAGGGAGCCTCCAGTTTAAACCATTTGCGACACAGAGGAAACACCTGTGTAGACCTCATCCAAAATAAATGTGCGGTGAATATTTTGAGGAGGTGGATTTGATAGCAGCAGTTCAGATTACAGGACTCTGGGTACTTGGGTGCATAATACCCTCAGATTCCTAGGCTGGATGCTAACATATTCTTTTCCACGCTTTTGGTTACGAATGAACCATCTCATGTGGCTTGCATATCATTCCTTTCTAGTGACAGGGAAAATTTTATGAAATCCATAGTTTTAACCTCTACAAATGCCCCTATTATTTTATTTGGGACTCAAGCCTATTAACTATCATAAAAAATTAAAATAGATGGGTGGCACCAGTGGCTCAGTGGGTAGGGTGCTGGTCCCATATACCAAGGGTGGCAGGTTCAAACCTGCTCCCCGCCAAACTGCAACAAAAAATAGCCGGGCGTTGTGGCAGGCACCTGTAGTCCCAGCTACTAGGGAGGCTGAGGCAAGAGAATTATGTAAGCCCAGGAGTTGGAGGTTGCTATGAGCTGTGATGCCACAGCACTCTACCAAGTGCAATAAAGTGAGTCTCTGTCTCAATAAATAAATAAATAAATAAATAAATAAAATACAGTGTGCAAGTCAGGCGTAGTGGCTCATGCCTGTAATCCTAGCATTTTGGGAGGCTGAGGCAGTGGATTGCTTGAGCTCAGGAGTTCAAGACCATCCTGAGCAAAAGAGAGACCCTGTCTCTACTAAAAATAGAAAAACTAGCCAGGCACCATGGCAGGTGTCTGCAGTCCTAGCTATTTGAGAGACTGAGGCAAGAGGATCCCTTGAGACCAAGAGTTTGAGGTTGCTGTGAGCTATGATGCCATAGCACTCTACCCAGAGTAACAGAGTAAGAATCTTGTCTCAAAAAATGGAAATATAAAAAAAAATAACAAAATACAGTGTGCACTTTTTAATATAATGCTTGCCTTATTTGGGGAGAACAATATGACCCAAAGTACAAATGAATCTACATCAGTGAATCAGCCAATGATAATGAGCCCCAGCTCCACTTCTGCCTGTTCAACCGCCTGACTGGGGAAGGACACCAAATTCCTTCAAGTCTGCTGTCAGTGGAGGGAGCTTTTTTATTTGCTGTATGACTTTGTTCTAAATGTATCCAAGGTAGAATGACAATAAGTGAAAATGACACACAAAACTAGGGCAACAGAATTTAACATGAACTATTAACTGAGATCTGTGCTTCAGGGAGGCATCTGGTTAACATGCCATAATTTAAACCTGGTGAGGTTAACAAGTAAGTAACTTATCTCCAGGAACCTGAGTTTACCCATCTGTAAAATGGGAAACCTTATCCTCACATCCAATGACACATATAAGCAGCTGAGTAGAGTATTTGGCATCGGGCAAACCTTTCCCCTTGGGTGGCTTTCTAACATTTAGGTATCTGGTTAGGCCCTTGCACACAGGTCTGTTTTGAGCTGATTAGCTAGAAGTATACAGTCTATGAAGGGTCTGCAACATGTGCAGGATCAAGCCAGAATCCCTCCGCCCCAGGAGACAGAGCAGCTTGCCTTTAGGTCTCGCTGTGGCCCATGTTCCTGGCAATAAATTCCTCTGGATGTCTGACTAAATTCCATCTTCAGAGGGAGAGTCACAGGATGTAATGACAAACTAACTGCAGCCAAAACTTACTGTAAGAGTCTTTGTTGTTTAAAATGCCTGCTGGGTGATCCAATCACTAGGACAGATACTGCACCAACTTCAGCAAGTGTGTGCAGCTGTCACATGACCTCGGGGGCTGCCTTACACTGGGCTTGGTGGGTCTACCTTACAGGCCTCTGGGAAGGCCTAGGTGCATACCCCCAGTCCTGCTGCTGAAGGAGACACACCTGCCCATGCTCTGGGGCAGTCATGATCATCGTTACCATTCACTGAAACTCATCCTGCACTAGGCATTGTGGTAAGCACACTTTAACATGAATTTTAAAAGACCAGATTAACAGAGTAAACTCTATGACGTTGGTGTAATTTCTGCCATCTCCATTTTGCAGATGATGTTACAAGGTGTAAGGAGATGAGGTGACTTGTGGGAGGCCAAGCAGACAAGAAGCGTTCTAGTTGGGAGATCCTTTTTTCCACCCTACCATGCTAGACTGCCTCTGTGGCAACCCTGTGCTCAGGACAGCAAAGACCATCAGTAAAAAGAGGGAAGCAAATCCAAGATCCAGGCAGAACAGAGATAGGAAACTGAGGAGGCCCTGCCATGAAATCTGGCATCAGCGGAAGGAGAAGCTGAAAAAGCAGAAGTCAGAATGAAAAGTTCACGCGCTGCTCGCAACAGTGCACCAGTAATGGGAAGCCTAAGTAGGATGATGAAAAGCCAAACTTGGGGGGCATTAACTATGGTTCCTTTCAGGTCTAAACCCCATGACTGACTTCCCCAGCAGGCTTTGAGCAATCAAAATACCCAAGACAAATCCCATAAGCATACCTAATTGAATAATCCAGATTCTGTTTGCTTGGGTTTTTGAAGCATCAAAACAGTTCCTTTATATGCTGACTTTGGCTCCCCTGCAGTTTTAATTAAGCCTCCCAAGGCTCACAAGCATATTAAAATTAGGTGGAAAGAAAACCTGCAGCCTTTGATGCCAATGACCAGGAGGTGCAAGTATTCTGGTTTGATCTCTTGTGAGAGCAGCTATAGCTGATGCTCAAGAGTTGACCCAAAGGGACATTTTTCTGTTTATTTTCCTTTGCGGGGAGAGGGCAGTGATTACTCAAGTGATGAAAAGGTTTCTTTCTTGTGCGAAGCTGCGACAAAACCGGCAGCAGGGAACCCTGAGCAGAATGCTCCCTGGAGTTTCTTCTCTAACCAGTCCCGGGAGACTGGAGGTAGGTGCTGTTTTCCAAGGACCACACCAGAGGACTTTGTCCCTTCTGTTCCTCTCTGAGATCTGAAGTCCACATTCGCACAACATGCTCAGCCTGCTGAACCAAAATACTTTTGTGCTATGCTTTTTCTTCCTTAAGAGAATGAAGTCATGTCAGGCCCACACGGTGTGGCTATGTTTGTTATAGGTCCCCAAGCCTCAATTCTCTGGCTCTACCCTTTCCTGGATGCCAATTCACTTTTTTTTTAAAGAGGTAAGATCTCACTGTGTCACCTAGACAGGTATCAAACTTCTGGGCTCAAGTGATCCTTCCTTCTTAGCCCACCAAAGGGCTAGGATTATAGGCCTGAGCCACCATGCTTGGCCCTATTTTATGCTTCTTATGGAGTCTCTTTCTTCTCCTATGGGGTTGGCCAGGAACTTTAGTTCAGCTCAGGTATTTCCCGCAAATTACTCAGTCCTCTCTTCTGGCCTCAGAAGTACGCAGAGCCCCAGAGGCCCCAGCCCACCTGTGCACCCAACGCGTCTGTCAGACAGGGCCATGTGCTTAGCAGTGGGCACCAAGGCCCAAGGGACACAACTGCCCTGCCAGCATCTTACATTCTAGCTCAGCAGAGGAAAAAAATGCAAAACTTCCATACGGCACGGGAAAGAAGCTATAATAAAGATGTAACAATATACAGGTTGAGTATTTCTTATCTGAAGTGCATGGGACCAGAAGTTTTGAATTTTTTGGACTTTTTGGATTTTGCATATACATAATGAAATGTCTGGGGGGTGGGGGTGGGACCCAACCTAAACACAAAATTAGTTTATGTTTCATATCCACCTTATACCCATAGGTAATTTTACTTTCCCTTGGAACTGCTGAGTAAACCGCTGTGTGCTGCATTTTGACTGGGACCCATTATATGAGGGCAGGTGTGGAATTTTGCACTTCTGGCATCACGTCAGCATTCAGAAAGATGTAGATTTTAGAGCATTTTGGAGCTGGATTTTTCAGATTAGGGATGCTCAATTTGCACTGTGGGGCAACAGGAGAGGCAGATATCACCTCCGGTTGGGGATAAATCCGAAATGCATCATAAAGTGACACGAACTAGTTTTATAAAAAATGGGTAGGGTCTTGATATTAAAAATAGCTATGAGAGGACACTCAGGATGCAGGAGCAGTGGCACAGAGGTTTGCAGGGGCCAGTGAGGAACAGTTCCTTCGGGCCCAATCACTCGTCACAGATGTGGGGGCCGTGAGGGAGGGGGCTTGCAAGGTCTGTTGACGCTGGAACCTAGAGCCTTGCACAATGGGGTCATTCACAGGCTGAGATTCCAATTTATAGGCAGTGAGACAGCACCAAGCCTTCTTCTGTTGTTCATCCAAAAAGTACTTCTGAGCCCAGTGAAACACTCTCCACCAGTTGCTGGGAACACAATGAGCAGCAAAATAGAACACGCAAACTTCCATGTCTTAAGGTGACGACTTTTTTTACTTTTTTTTGAGACAGAGTCTCACTTTGTCATCCTGGGTAGAGTGCTGTGGCACCACAGCTCATAGCAACCTCAAACTCTTGGGCTTAAGTAATTCTCTTGCCTCAGCCTCCCAAGTAGCTGGGACTACAGGTGCCTGCCACAATGCCTGGCTATTTTTTGGTTGTAGTTATAATTGTTTGGCAGGCCCAGGCTGGATTCAAACCCGCCAGCTCTGGTGTATGTGGCTGGTGCCCTAGCCGCTGAGCTACAGGTGCCTAGCCAAGGTGCCGACTTTTTAAAGGAGGGGGGAACAAACATTTAACAAATAACACAATGAACATTAATACGTCATTAATGCCAATGAAGGAAAGCATTCTGATGCCATTGCAGAGAATTAAGAGAGGGCTTCTTTATTATTATTATTATTATTTTGAGACAGAGTCTCAAGCTGTTGCCCTGGGTAGAGTGCTGTGGAGTCACTGCTCATAGCAACCTCAAATTCTTGGGCTTAAGCGATTCTCTTGCCTCAGCCTCCCAAGTAGCTGGTACTACAGGTGCTACCACAAAGACTGGCTGTTTTTTTTTTTTGTTGTTGTTGTTGTTGTTGTTGTTGTTGCAGTTGTCATTGTTGTTTTAGCTGGTCTAGGCCAGATTTTAGCCCACTAGCCTTGGTGCATGTGGCTGGCGCCCTAACCACTGAGCTATGGGTACTGCCTGAGAGGGCTTCTTTAACAGGTGGAATTTGACTTGAGCCCCTCAAATGGTACAGACCCCGGTAAGAAAGTCTTGGCCAGGGTGTGAAGTGCTGTACACAGAAGCCAATGGCACATGCAAAGGCCCTGAGTGGGCAAGACCTTAGTGAATGTGAAGGACTGGAAGGCGGGCAGGGTGGCTGGGTAGTGCCTCATGAGGAAGCTGACGGGATGACGTGGCCAGACAAGGCTGGGACTTGTTTGTATGTAAAGGACTGGGGTTCTAAACATAATTATAAATCATTAAAGAGTTTGAAAAAGGGAAGGGGCATAGTTTGAGTACCATTCTTGAAAGAATATTCTGGATGCAGTGTAGAAAACAGAACAGAGGGGAAGTAGACCTGAAGCAGACAGCCAAGGGGATTAGAACATGGCAGCTGGTGAGGGTGAGGGTGAGGGCAGTGGACGTGAGGGCAAGTGGGCAGACTGGGAAGGTATTTAGGAGGAAACAAGGACAGGAGCCGAGGTCTTGGGCGTGGGCGCTCGGGAGTGGGAGGTGTCCAGCTGGGGTCTATACCAGGATTGGTGCTACTGCACTCACCCAGATAAGAAAGCAAGGGCCATCACGGGGCAGGTAGCACTGGAAATGAAAATTGCAGAAATATGTGAGGAACTGTGCTGAGGGAAATGGATAGAACTAGAGGCCAGGACACAGAGTTTGAGGAAGGAGGCTGAGGCAGCGTCAAGGACGACTTGGCATGAAGGTCTATAACCCAGCGACCAGAACAGAGGCTAGACTGGACCAAAGTCGAACAGAAGAGACTCACATAGAAATGCTATTGGAAGCTGGGTGTAGGGTAGAAGAGATTAGCAAGGGAGAAACTAGACAGAGAGATGTGACAGAAACTTCAAAAATCTTTCAAGGGACAAAGAAAGAAAGGAGAAGGCGTGAGGGACTGGGGGAGAACAGGGAGCAGAGAGGACGTCAGCAGGACTGGAGAAATGGGGCAGAGAGGCTGAGCGGAGAAAGGTGAAAACCTTACGGGCCTTGCAACCAGACAGGCACTTATGACTGATGAGAGAAACGACAGCATAGTTCAAGGAGCAAGCGAATGAGACAGGGCAAGGCAGCAGAGGTATTGAAGGCGGGAAAAGAACCTTGAAGGTGTTTTGGGGGTTCAGTTAGAGAAGCTCAGTTGTGCCAGGGGAAAAGTGAGGGCAGAGATAATAGAAAATGCATAAGAAGTCCCAGGATTAAGCAGAGTTTTTATTTTTGTTTTGTTCTGGGGTTGGGGCATGGGCAGTATCAGTCAGGCTGAGTTTGTTGGCATGTAACTAAGAACTCAAACTAATAGTAGCTCAAGCACACAGTGGCTGATTTTTGACCCAAGAGAATTCTGCAGTAGGTATTTGCTTTCTCTGGCTGTCAGGTGCCCAGGCTTTTTGGCCCTCCAGCACTGCCACCCTAGTGTTGAGCTTTCTCCCCTTCGCTTGTGACCTCACAGTCCCAGAATGGCTGCTGCAGCAATGGGCATGACATCTGCCTTCAAGGAAGGAAGAGAAGGCAGTTCCACCCAGCTCCATTCTCAGGCTGCAAGCCCTAGCCGCTTCTTCCCGTGCTCATTGGCCAATTCCAGCCCATGTGGTCACTGACAGCTCTGGGGAGGCAGAAGATGCCAATGTTTGTCTTTTCAACAGCCTTAGTAGTAAGGGGTAGGAATGAGTCAGCCACTGCAATGTAGAATAAAATCTAGGGATTTGTAGAAGTTGTTAGCTTTAGGCATAAAAAGAAATTACACGGTTCCCGAGGGTGGGGAGGAAAGAGTAAATAATGCAGAAAAGTTCTGAGAAGTAGAGAAATGAAACCAAAGTTGTGTGAAACACTCAACTATCAAGGAAGGACATGGAACCCATCGTCTGGGAGGAAAGAGGGAGGAAGGGAGTTGGTGAGTTTGGCGATGTGACTAGGGCAACAGTGCTACAAAGTCAGCGAGAGGTAACCCCACACGGGAACTTAGAAGAGTGCTTTCTAACTGAAACACCACTTCTAAATGTCAGCTTTCTCTTATTTAGAATAGTCTCTGAACTTCTTAACAGATGGCTTTCGTATCTGTGTGATGTTCTTGCTCTGTACTCCTCGCTCCTGTAGTCGATTTAAGTTCTTCTCTGTATTTAAGGGACCAGCTGATCTAAGTTTAGAAAGGTGAATATCAATACAGGCTTAATACAAAAAAAGGAGAGAGGATGAGGAAAAGTTTCCAACCATGCACATCTGAATAAAGAAGGAACTAGAATCAACGATCCTCTCATATATTCCTCATGGCAGAAATAAGACTATTTTGAATCAACTGAAATGATTCCAGTATCTAGTATCCCAAAGGGAATCTTTAGATGTGCATGTGTGCTGATTCTTTTCCTCTTCCTTACACCAGGCCCCCTGGCCATCTGCTCTGGGAAGCCCCAAAGTGTCACAGAGGTTGTTACTTCTGCCAAGCTGGAGCAACTTTCCAACTGACAGGGAGAAAATGTGGCTTTGCAGAACTTACCAGTTGTTTTCTCTGGGGTTTGAAACCATAACGTTTCCATTCAGAGGAAATAGCCTAGGATGTTTATTTTTTCAAACTGCATGAATATTAAAAGCGCTGTAATTGAAGCCAAAACATAAGAGAACATGAAGGCAGTGGTACCAAATGTGGGTGTTCTGCTTTCACAGCCGTCTTCGTCAATGTAAAATGTTTGAAGCCAAAAGAAGATAAATGGTATAAAAATAAAGCTAAATCAAATATGGCTCTGGAGACAAAGTGCTCACAATTTATCTGGGCTTGTGCCACAGTGTGGGAAGGATGGCAGGATGTGCAAGGAAAGCCTTGTTATGTGAGTGGACAAGCAGAGAAGAACGAACATCCACTGAGAATTCAACGTGCCAGTCCTTTTTAAGGGTTTGGATGTATTCAGCCTGGATATACCAGGAACCTCTGAGGATTTACATATCTTTCACTTAATATGAAGAACTAATAACCAGTGAGGGGCTTAGATAAGACCTTATGAATATTCAAACCTCTTAAATCTCCCAGTGTGGAGACGTATTTCTCAGTGAGAACTCATTTCACTATAACACACATCCTATTATTTAGTTTCCTACTCTGCTGGTCCAAGAATAGCCCCATGATTTGAGACACTAATTGGCATTATGACAAAAAAAAGTTCAGAATGCTGACACAGACAGCTACTGGCCTATTTTGGGATGGGGAATGATTTGGGCCCCCCTAAAAGCAAAATTTGAATTTTTTTAGGGGGAAAAAAGAAGAAAACACTGAATTCACTTCTGAAATAAAGAAGCCTGTGAAGGTGATAAAATGTAGATTTTTGATCTTTTTAGTTAACACCTTTCCCAGTGTGTGGAACAGCCAAGGAGGTGTGCGTGAAGAGAGTGGGGTTTCTCAGCATGGAGACCACCAGTGTCTGTGCAATTGTGTCAGAACAAATCCTGCATGGGAGCCATGGGCAAAGAATGAAGAGTGTGCAGGAGGCCAAGAAGATGCAGAACAGACACGTGGGGAAAGAGGGCAGGAGGAGGAGAGGGAGGCCAGAGAATCTTGTGGGTCCCTGGTCCTCCTATGGCCCTTTGGCCTCAAGAGAAGTTTCTATCAAGTCATTTTTAGTTAATTTGTTTGGGTGTCTAACCTGCAGTCTGAGGATGATGCTAATTTTCTCAGGACTTTTTTTGATTACCTATGGTGTCAGATATCCCAAAAAGTATGCACGGGCCTTTTTTTGCTAGTCAGCTTTGGTTAGTGTTTGTGCCTTTAATGTGTGGCCCAAAGCAACTTTGCTTCTGATGTGTGGCAGAAAAGAGAAAATGTTGGGCACCTCTGGTTCATGCTTTCAAATATTTCCAAGAATCAACTAAATACAAACTAGATTAACTCTACAATAATTTAAAATGCAACCTTTTTGTGTCAGGTAATAAATCACGTATTTTTATTTTTAAATTTCAAGCTTCCTTGGGAGACGTGATCCACCTCTCCCAAGGAAGGTGTGTTTCATTCATTCACTTAGCAAAATACCCACTGAACACCTATTATACACCACACACAGTAGTCTATGCTGGGGTACCCTGGGTGATGAGCGAGATACAGTTCCTGCCCTCCAGAGCCTCCTGCTGGTGGGTTGGAAAATGAAACATTAAATGAATGATGGCATGGAAGTTATCAAGGGGATGCTCTGGGAGGTGGCAGAGGCTGGGGGACCAATTAGGAAAGATCCCTGAGGCCTGAGGGAAGAATCGGAGATGGGTGAGTGGGTGACCAAGGAGGGGCCATGTGACTGGAAGAAATAGGCAAAGCCTAGAGAGAGCCTAGAACATTCCAGAAACTAATATGGCAGACCACAGAGCACATGGGAAAGCTCACAGAGAGGAGTGAAGCTGTTTTAGGTCTTTAAGTCTTGTTAGGAATCCCGAATTTTGTAATGCCAGGCTGAAGTTGGTAAAGGGTTTTAATTACAGCCAAATGACACACTTAAGATTTACATTTAAAATAGATGGCTTAATTATGGAAATTTCCTATGAAAATTGAGAACTTTAGCTTAGTATCTTCAACTCTAGACTTAAAAATTTACAAGTTTAGACTTCTTATGCATAGAGATGTTATAATCACATCCATATTCATTATTTCATTATAATCTCAGATGAGGTATTCCTCATCTCACCCAACCCACCTTTCAGTCCTGGATGCCTGATCCTACTGACCCCACTTCTTTCTCTTCTGTGTCCTTTAATGTCATTTGCTACAACCCCCTCTCTCCCCAGCCTCCCCCACCCCCAGTTCTGCTCACTGAGCATGTCCTCTCTGACTGAAATGTGGTGCTGGCCCTTAAGTCCTGGGGGTAAGAATCTCTACTTCCCTCCAGGATCTTGTGGAGGGGAGGGGGATTACAAGAATCCTTAAGAAATCCCCAGGGTTTCTTGGACCACACCCTAAAGTCGATCATGTCCTGTACAATTTTGATTTTATTCTGTGCACACACTTCAATCGTTACTAGGAACCTGCTGTACCAGCTCTTTGAGAGCAATGACCACAGCTTTCAGTCTTATATTCTTACCAGCTAGCTCAATGCCTGGCAGAAAGGAGACCCACTAAATTATATATATATATATGTATGTATTTTTTTTTTTATTGAATGATAACTATGTACATTAATGTACTTCTGGGGTACAGTGTGGGGTTTTCACACACAACCCGAAACACTTCCATCAAACTGGTTAACATAGCCTTCATGTCATTTTCTTAGTTATTATTTTAAAACACTCACATACTATTCTTAGAAAGATTCACTTGTACCCTTGTAAGACAAACCTCAGAAATGATCCCTCCAGTGCCCCTCCTTCCACCCATTCCCTCCTTCTCTCTCCCTCCCCCCTCCCCATATTCTTTGGCTGTTATTAGGTTATAGCTTTCATATAAAAGGTATAAATTAGTTTCATAAGAGGGGTGTGTACATTGGATACTTTTTCTTCCATTCTTGTGATACTTTGCTAAGAAGAACATTTTCCAGCTCCATCCATGTGAACACGAAGGATGTAAAGTCTCCATCTTTCTTTATGGCTGCACAGTATTCCATGGTGTACATATATAAATAACATATTTTAACCTGAATTCAGTAAAAACAGTAAAACTCTTG
>CAUYQV010048193.1:0-12232 GCA_963574575.1 Galagoides demidoff
TGGGAAGCATATGGTTTGCTTTTTATTTTCCTAGTTAAAATAAAGGTTTATTTCTCTTTTTTTTCGAGACAGAGCCTCAAGATATCCCCTTGGGTAGAGTGCTGTGACATCACAGCTCACAGCAACCTCCAACTCCTGGGCTCAAGCAAGTCTCCTGCCTCAGCCTCCCAAGTAGCTGAGACCACAGGCGCCCACCACAACACCGGCTATTTTCTGGTTGCAGCCATCATTGTTTGGCAGGCCCCGGCTGGATTCGAACCTGCCACCTTAGGTGTATGTGGCTGGTGCCTTAGCCACTTGAGACACATTTGCCAACCCTAAAGGTTTATTTTTCAACAGAATTCCAGAGATTTTATCCATGCATGAAGGAGTAACTAGAGTTCACAGACATTTTTACTCAACTCCTTATGGTGTCCTGTTCATGAAAGTGCTAGATATATAGCCTTGGTGGCCCTTTGAACTCACAGCTTTTTAGATTGCCTTTATTTTTTCTGTGCAAAGTCGTAGCTGCTTCATTCCACAGTGCCTGAAGTCAGAATCAGAATTTATTTTTTGACCCATTTTCTACACATCAGATATATATTTCTTTTATTCTACAAATATTCTACCAGGAACAATAAATGAAAGAACATTATTTAAGGCAGGGGGGAAATGGGGAAATCAATATTTTATCCACCATTCACAAATTGCCAGCTATTCTTTTTCTTTCCTTCAACTATTCTTTAAATCAGTGGTGTCCATCCTGCATGGGCCTCATCCTGATTTTGTGAGGATTTTTTGGTTTTTGTTTTTTCTTTTTTGCTCATCTAGGGTATTGGATATCATGCCACTGATCGCCTTTCATTAGTGTTTGTGTATTTAATGTATGACCCAAGAAAATTCTTGTTTTCCAATGTATAGCAGAGAAGAAAAAATGAACATGACCGAGAGGCAGGAGACTTTTTTGAGGGAAAACTTTGTTTATTGCTTATAACAGCATCATCAGAGCAATAAATGAAGCACTTTAAGCTTTAAGGATATGATCCAGCCATGGGCTATACCCAAGATGAGTATAGTTCTTCTAGGAAGAGATAAACTTGGCTTTTAGCATTGTTTTTCTTTCAAAGTAAATAATTTGTCTGCCAGGTTGTTCCTTTTTATTTGCTGGCATTAAAATTTGGTGATGTCAATGCTTAAAACATTTTACAGGTTGGGTGGCACTTATGGCTCAGGGAGTAGGGCACTGGACTCTTATACTGAGGGTGGTGGGTTCCAACCCGGCCCTGGCCAAACTTCAACAAAAAGATAGCTGGGTGTTGTGGTGGGCACCTGTAGTTCCAGCTACTTGGGAGGCTGAGGCAAGAGAATCATCTAAGCCCAAAAGCTGGAGGTTGCTGTGAGTTGTGACACCATGGCACTCTACTAAGGGTGACAAAGTGAGACTCTGTCTCAAAAACAACAAAAAAAAATATTTTATAGGTTGTTATCTCAAATGTTGGATAAATGAGAAGTTTTCAAAAGAATAGAAAGGCAATGGGACTCAATTTGAATAAATGACAATGTTAGCTGGGTGTGGTGGCTCGCACCTATAATCCCAGAGTTTGAGGAGGTAGAAGGATTGTGGCCCAGGCCTACAGTCCTAGTTACTCAGGAGCCTAAGGCAGGAGGATCACTTGAGTCCAGGAGTTTGAGACTGCAGTGAGCTATGATTATACTACTGCACTCCAGCTTGGGCAACAGAGCTAGACTCTGCTTCTAAAAAATAAATGAATAAATAAATAAATAAGAATTTTGCTACTCTTGGCAACAAGAGCGCTTTTCTTATAACAAGTGACATTCAACCAATATTTATCAAACAGGAACCACATGCCAGGAACCTGCAGCTTCCTGCTATGTGCTGCTTCTTCCTTGTGTATTAGATACAACTATCATCATCTCATTGCTGATGCATGGAAAACTAAGGGTCAGAGAGGTTAAGTGACTTGCTCAAGATTGCACACCTCGTAATGAGTAAAGCCAGGATCATAAGTCAGGCTGTTTGACGCGGCACAACCACATGCAATTTACTTCAGGGTTTTATCAAGTCTGCTGTAAGTCAGAAAACAGAGCTGGATTTTGTGCACAGAATCCTCAGATTGGTAATTTGGGCCAGGAGAAATATTTACTTGACCTTGGTGAAGTTACTTAACTTCTCTCTGCCTTAGGTTCTCTGTTCATAAAATGGGGATATTAACAGTGTCTACTTTGCTGGGTTTCCCTGAAAATTAAATGTGTTCACGCATAAAAAGCACTTAGAAAAATGTCACATACACAGTGATCACCATTATTAAATCTTGTGAACCATTTATTATTTAGAATTGTGTTCTAATATATTTTCAACTCACCAGAGGGGTTTTTTTTTAAAATTTCTTTGTTTCTGATTTTGCAGGAGGGTGAGTAAGACAAAATAGTAGCAGGTGTTCAGCTGTTAGTATTATAGGGAGAAAACTGCACAAAGAGGTGGTAGATAACATGATTGCTTCGAGAGATACTGAAATGAAGAAAACAAAGAATATATCATGTTTTATATTAGATTATAGCGGTTCTCAACCTGTGGGTCACGACCCCTTTGTAACAATGAAAATACATCGCAGCATTACGAAGGTTGAGAACCACTGTATTAGAAGGAAGATTTCTAAAAATTTACCCTAGAGTAACACACATACACACACACACATCCTGACAGTTGTCTCTATTGAAATCAAAACCTGAGAGTTTAATGGTAAAAGCCTGCACATTAAACCCAAGATAATAAGCACCAGGGGTCAGGTTAAAAAAAAAAAAGGCAGGACACAGTCTCACAAGCACATCTTCAGAGCTATCCCCTGCCCTCATTTCCAGCCTTTTTCTCCCTCCACCTGCTCCTGTCCTGGATGTAGCCCTGTTCAGGGCTGTGGTTTGGCTGGGTCTCTGGCTTCCCACCAACCATGTGTGCCTTTTGTTGTTGCTTTCCTTCCCCTGGTTTCACGCCTCTCCCTCTTCTGCCCCCACCACTGTTACTCCACTCCCAGCCTCTGTTATACATATGGACTTTTTAAAGACTTTAGTCAGGCATCAATACTGAAGTTTTTTATTCCTTCCCTTGGTGGTGTTCAAAATCATGCCAGGTTCTTTGAATTCTAAACATGGTCAGCTTCACAAATAATTTTCATGAACTCCTTTGTAGCGGTGGGTGGTAAGGAAGAAAAGCATATCAATTTTTGCTGCAAGCTATATGGGAGTGATTATGAATGATCAACAATTACAAAGCCAATGGAGGATGTACTGAATCTCTAGAATCAGTGGGAACCATGCTCATTAAAAGTGACCTCTTAGGATAGAGCTTCGTCTAACTTCAGTTTATATTTCTTTTTTTAGTTTTCACTTTTTTCATTTCTGTAATAAGGTTTGACCTTCTTTTTGTGGAAAGTTTTGACCTTTCTCTTTAAGATTCCTAAATAGGGAAACTTTTCTTCCTGTGAAGAAGTGTATATATGCTATAAAGTGTAACATGGCTATGTGCATGTGTGTGTGTAGGCACCCATATGAGTGCACCTGGCAGAGGTGGGTAGGAAGAGAATAATACTTTTTTTTTTTAAAGACAGAATCTCACTCTGTTGCCTAGGCTGGAGTGCTATGGTGTCAGCCTAGCTCAGAGCAATCTTAAATTCCTGGGTTCAAGCAATCCTCCTGCCTCAGCCTCTCAAGTAGCTGAGACTACAAGCACCTGCTGCAATGCCTGGCTGATTTTTCTATTTATAGCAGAGATGGGGTCTCGTTCTTGCTAACTCCTGAGTTCAAGCAATCTTCTCGCCTGGGTCTCTTAGAGGGCTAGTATTACAGGTATGAACCTGTAATGCCTGGCCCATGATAACACTCATAATACCTCTTTTAGAGAAAAGTTTTGAGACTTTGGCCAGATGACCTCCTTGCTGAAAACACTATACTTCTTTTATCACTTCCAGCAGCATGGTTATAAAATTAAATGGTTCTGTAGTTTGTTAAGAATAAATATCATTAAGAATACATTCCTAGATAAACAAAAACTGAGGGAGTTCATCACCACCAGACTTACCTTATAATAAGTAGTAAGGTAATAGTAATAGAATCCTTGAAGGGGATTCTTCAAGCTGAAATAAAAGGCTAGTAATGAGTAACATGAAAACACATGAAAGTATAAAATTCATTAGTACAGTTCGTTTTTTGTAGCCATAGGTTCTGCATCCATCAATTCCACTTTCAGTGGATCAAAAATATTCAGAAAAAAAGTGTGCAGTAAAATCAGTTCTAAGGGGGAAATTTATAGCAGTAAATGCTCTCATCAAGAATGAAGAAAGATCTTCATGGTCAGTTCTGTTGAGATGGATTCATTTTTCCATTTGTCAATTGAATTCTTCACCTCTAGAATTTCTTCTTTTTTATTACTATTTCAATCTCATTGTTAAATCTCTCTGACAATCTTCTGAATTCATCCTCCATGTTGAAGTTATTGACCTTTTTCAAGAAAGCTATTTTGAATTCTTGTCTAAACGGTCACATTTCTCCATGGCTCCAGGATTGGTCACTGGTACATTATTTAGTTCATTTGGTGAGGTCATGTTTTTCTGGCTGCTCTCAATGCTTGTGGATATCTATCACTGTCTACATTGAAAAGTCAGATATTTATATTAATCTTTACAGTCTGAGCTTGTTTGAAACTATAGGCCAGTATCTCTGGTGAACATAGATATAAAAATCCTCAATAGAATACTAGCAAACTGAATTCAACAAATATAACAATATATTAAAACGATGGTTCATCATGATCAATTAGGATTCATTTCAGGGACACAAACGTGGTTCAAAAAACAAAATTCAATCAATGTGATACATCATACTAATAGAACAAAGGGCCAAAACAATATGATCATGTCAATTAATGCTGAAAAAGCATTTGATAAAATTCAACATCCCTTCATAACAAAAAAACCAAAAAAACAATACTCTCAAAAAACTAGGTATAGAAGGACTTACCTCAACATGATAAAAGCCATATATGATAGACCCATAGTGAGTAGCATACTAAATGGGGGAAACCTGAAAGCTTTTTCCTAAGATTTGAAACAATTCTAAGATTTCCACTTTTACTACAATTATTTAATATACTACTAGAACTTCTAGATAGAGCAGTCACACAAGAGAAAGAAATAAAGGACATTCAAATTGAAAAGGAAAAAATAAAATTATCAGTGTTTGCAAATGATATGACCCTATATTCAGATAAACCTAAACATTCCACAAAACTATTAGAACTGATGAACAAATTCAGTTAAGTGGCAGGATGCAAAACCAACATACAAAAAATGATAAGCATTTCTGTATGCCAACAGTAACTGATCTAAAAAAGAAACCAACAAAATTATTTACAATAGCTAAAATAAAATTAAATATTTAGAAATATACTTAAGAAGTGAAAGTTCTCTATAATAAATGTATAAACATTGGAGAAAGAAAGTGAAGAGGAGACAGAAAAATGGAAAGTTATTCCATTTGCATGGATTGGAAGAATCAATACTGTTAAAATGTCTATGTTACCCAAAGTAATCTACAGATTCAATGCAAACCCCATCAAAATACCAATGACATGTTTCACAGAAATAGAAAAAAAATCTTAAAATTTACATGGAATCTCAAAAGACCCAGAATAGCCAAAGCCATCATAACCAAAAGAATATAACTGGAGGAATAATATTACCTGATTTCAAATTATACTACAGAGCTATAATAACCAAATGGCATCAGCATAAAACAGACACATAGTGAAATGGAATAGAATAGAGAACCTAGAAATAAATCCGCACGTCAATAATGTGCTTATATCATTGACAAACATGTCAAGAACATATAGTGAATAAAAGTCTCTTCAATAAATGGTACTGGAACAACTTGCTATCTGTATGTAGAAGAATGAAAACTAACCCTCCTTATCTCTCACTGTATACAAAAGTCAAATCAAATTGCACAAAAGACTTAAATATAAAATGTACAACTACAAAACTACTAGCAGAAAACATCAGGGAAATGTGTCAGGACATTAGTTTGAGCAATAATTTCTTGAGTGATTCCCCCAAAGCATAGGAAACCAAAGCAAAATTGGATACATGGGATCACATTAAACTAAAAAGCTTCTGCATAGCAAAGGAAACCATCAATAAAGGGAAGAGATACCACACAGAATGGGAAAATTATTTGAAAATTATCCATATGACAAGGGATTAATAACCAGAATATATGAGAAGCTTCATCAAATCAATAGGGGAAAAAAAATCAAGTAATTTGCTTTAGAAATAAATGGGCAAAGGATCTGAATAGATATATGTCAAAAAAAGACATACAAATGACCGGCAGGCATATGAAAAAATAATCAACATCATTAGTCATCAGTGAAATGCAAATCAAAACTGCAGTGAGATATCATCTCACCCTGGTTAAGATGGCTTTGATCAAAAAGACAGACAATAATGAATGCTGGAGAGGATGTGGAAGAAAGACAACCCTTTGTACACTCTTGGTGGGAATGTAAATTAGTGCAACCACTATATACGTTTCTCAAAAAACTGAAAATAATTCTACCATATGACTCAGCAATCCCACTCCTGAGTATATATTGAAAAGAGAGGAAATCACTATATCCAAAAGATGTCTGCACTCATGATTATTGCAGCACTATTCACAATATCAAAGATTTGTAATCAACCAAAGTATTCATCAATGGATGAATGGATAAATTGTGGTACATATACACAATAGAATATTATATAGCCACAAAAAGAGTGGAATCCTAGCCAGGCATTGTGGTGGGTGCTTGTAGTCCCAGCTACTTGGGAGGCTAGAGAATCGCTTAAGCCCAGGAGTTGGAGGTTGCTGTAAGCTGTGTGATGCCATGGTACTCTACCAAGGGCCACAAAGTGAGACTCTGTCTCTATATTAAAAAAAAAAAAAGAGTGGGATCCTGCCATTTGCAATAACATAAATGGAACTTGAAAGCATTATTTTAAGTGGAATGGGCTAAGCATATAAGGACACATCTCACATGTTCTCAGTCATACGTGGGAAATAAATATTAAAAATAATTGATCTCATGGAAACAGAGAGTTAAACAATGATTGCCGTGGAGTGGAAAGAGTGGTGGGGAGGGGAGGATATAGTGGGAATGGTTGAAGGGTACAAAAGTATAGTTATATGGCTATAATGAAAAATATTTGATAGCATAACAAGGTGACTATAATCAATAATAAGTTAGGGTACACATTAAAATGACTTAAAGAGTGGATTAGGAATATCCCTAACACAAATAAATGATAAATGCCTGAGGTGATAGATGCCTCAACAGCCATGGTTTTATTCATTTACATTGTATGCCTATATCAAAACATAACATGTGCCCTGTGAAGACATATGACTATTATGTGCTCATAGTACTTAGAAATAAAAAAGGAGAAATATCTCAAATAAATAATCTGTTATTACCACCTCAAAGAACTATATAAAGAAAAGCAGACTAAGTCCAAAATTAGTAGAAGGAAGTAAATAACAAAGACTAAGGCAGAAATAAATGAACTGGTGACTAGAAAACAATAGAAATGATAAATAAATCTTAAGAGCTGGTTTCTTGAAAAGACAAACAAAATAGATAAACCTTTAGTTAGACTAAGAAATAAAGAGAGAGAAGACTTAAAATCAGAACTTAAAAAGGAGACATTACACTGATACCACAGAAATACAAAGGATCATAACAGACTACTATGAACAACTATAAATAACAAATTGTATAACCTAGAGGAAATGGACAAATACCTGGAAACATACCACCTACAAAACCTGAATTATAAAGAAATAGAAAATCTAAACAGACCAGTTATGAGTAAGAAGATTGAATTAGAAGGGGAAGGAGCAAGATGGTGGCTGAGTAACAACTTCTTTGCAACCAACTGCAGTAAAATTTGGGAGAGAAGACTCCAAGCATCTCTGGTTGGTGGGACCTGCTCAGAAACATCCCTTTGGGGACACAGGGAGACAGAGAGAGACTTCTGGACCCCATGTAGAGGACAAAAGCAGTGGAGAACTGACAAGTGGTAGGTGCGTTTGTCCAGTCAGAGGCTGCCCACAGCTGTAAGTACAGCAACAGTGAGATTGCAAACAGGAAAGTCCTTACCTGTGTGGTGTTTTATTTTTTTGGACTTGGGCACTTGGTTGAACTACCTTGGGAGAACTTTGGTAAGAGTGCAGATGACTTTAAGCATTGTCTAGGGCCCCGGACTGAGCCACTGAGCCTGAATGGAGCTAATATTGTTCAGCTGTGGGCTGCTTGCTCAGAAATTGTGGGAGAACTGCCCCTGCAGGCTCTGCCCTCCAGGGTCACAGCATGAGGATCAGCTAGGAAACCTTGAGTGAGTAATCTAGTGACTGAGCAGCCCAAAGGTAGGGTCTGAGATGCTGAGGAAGATAGGAGATTTCAGTTTTTGGCAGATTACAGCCTTGGCTCTCAGGGGCATAGAGTGAGACTGGTTTTGGTGCACTGGATAAGGAGGCAGTCATGCCAAGAGAGAGCCCAGTGACAAGTACTTTCCTGGGAAAGCTTCTGCTTATCCAAGGTTACCAGTTTAAAGTATCTTTTAAGCAGGCTGAAGAGATATTTACGTTCTCAACCTTGAGGGGTTTGAGAAATCACCAGGGGCCTCCAGGCTTCATCTCATACAGCTGTATCAGCATTGTGATTAACATCTCATACCTCAGAAGATCACCTGTTGCCCAGACGATATTCAGCAAGATAAGTATACTGCTTTGGTTTTGGGTTTGTTTTTTTTTTAATTTCAATATTTTCCTCTAAATTTTTCTTTTTTTTCCTTTTTCTGTTTTTCTACTTTTCTTTCTTCATTTTTCTAGTTTAAATACAATTTTCATTTGTTGCCTTATTTAACAATTAGAGCTTCATTTTTGCTAGTGTTTCTGCCCCTAGTATTTGGTTTTTCCCGCAACTTTATTCCGTAATATTTTTTGTTTGGTTGATTTGGTTTGATTTATATTTTTGTCTTTCCTCTCTTATTGGTGGAGGTGGGGTATGGATCTGAACAGGCTGGCAAAGAGCTACTGACTTCAAGGGAACCACCCAAATCAGCACCCCGAGAAGGGTGGGGGATTTAAAATTTGGGTCAAAGTATCCTACTATACACTTATATTACTCCTGTCTCTCTCTTTCTGTGCCTCTCTTCTTTTTGTCAATATTCCCTTTTACTCACCCCCAATCCTTTCTCTTTTTTCTTTTCTTAAGTCTTTTTTCCCTTCTTGCTCTTCAATCTTTTCATCCTTCTGCTCCTGTACCAAAAGGACTCATCCAAACCTTTGGCCAGAGGTACAGTAAATTAGACAGCAAGAGGAAGTGAAAGGAAAATTAGGGAAAGGAAACAGATATAAGAAAACATTCATGAAGAAGAATCAGCAGAAAAATCCTGGCAACATGAAATACCAATCCAGAGCAACTCCTTTAAGAGACTGTGAGGTAGCTACTGCAGAGGATTCCCCCTATAAAGAAATGTTAGAAATGACAGAAGAGGAATTTAAAATAAAGATATGAAAACAATGAAGGAAATTGCTGAAAAAGTAGAAAATTACCAAAAGGAAATTCAAAAATAGAATCAAATAAGCGATGAATGATATGAAGAATATAGAAATAATATAGCAGAGCTGAAGGAATAGAAGCAGTCAATTAGGGAACTTAAAAATGCAATAAAGTATCAACAACAGATCAAATCATGCAGAAGAAAGAATCTCAGAAGTAGAAGACAAAGCTCTTGAGATAATGCAGATAGTTAAAGAGGTAGAAAAGAAGAGAGACAAAGCAGAACATTCATTGACAGAATTATGGAACTTTACAAAGCCTTCAAACACACAAACCATAGGTATCCCAGAAAGGGAAGAAGAAGCCCCAGAGGAATGGAAGCCATTCTACAGAATATTATAAATAAAAATTTCCCAAATATCACCAAAGATTCTGAAAAACTCCTTTCAGAGGGATATCAGACCCCAGGTCACCTCAACTCAAATAGAGCTTCTCCAAGACACATGGTGATGAACCTGTCCAAAGTCAAGACAAAAGAAAAGATTCTTCAAGCTGCCAGGAGTAAGTGCCAGTGGACCTACAGGGACAAATTCATCAGGGTGACTATGGACTTCTCTAATGAAACATTTCAAGCAAGAAGATAATGGTCATCTACATTTAATCCACTTACACAGAACAATTTCCAGCCCAGAATTCTATATCCCGCTAAGCTAAGTTTAAAAATTGATGGAAAAATCAAACCTTTTCCTGATATGAAAACGTTGAGGAAATTTACCACAACAAGATCAGCTCTAGAGGAAATACTTCAAACTATTCCACACAATGACCATCACAATAGACCACCAGCAAAGTAAGCACCAAGAACTTAAAGGACAGAACCTTGCTTCCACAATGATGAAAAAGACAAAACTAATCAGTGGACTTTCACAAAATAAGTTGAATAGAACGCTACCACACTTATCAGTTATCTCAATAAATGTTATTAGTTATCTCAATAAATGTTAATGGCTTGAATTCCCCACAGAAGAGGGATAGATTAGCTAATTATATTAAAAAACACAAGCCATCCATTTTCCAGATGTCTACAGGAAGCACACCTAGACTCAAAAGACAAATTAAAACTCAAGATTTAAGAGTGGGAAGGCAATTTTCCAGGCAAACAGAATTCAGAAGAAAAGAGGGGTTGCAATCTTATTTTCAGATACACGTGGATTTAAAGCAACTAAAGTCAAAAAAGATAATGATGGTCACTTTAACAAATGATTTTGGTCACTTTGATCAAGACAATGATTGATCAAGGGAAAAATAAAACAGGAAGACATTTCAATTCTAAATATTTATGCACCCAACTTAAATGCTCCCAGATTCTTGAAACAGACCTTACTTAGTCTGAGCAATTTGATATCCCATAACACCATAATAACAGGGGAGTTTAACACTCCTCTTACAGAGATGGACAGATCCTCTAAATAGAAATTAAACAAAGATATAAGGGACTTAAATGAGACCCTAGAATAACCGTGCTTGATAGATGCATATAAAACCCTCCATCCTAAAGATAAAAAATATACATTCTTCTCATCACCCTATGAAACATTATCCAAAATAGACCATATCCTAGGACACAAAACAAACCTCAACAGAATCAAAAGAATTGACATTTACATTGTATCTTCTCAGACCACAAGGCACTAAAGGTGGAACTCAACCCTAACAAAAACGTTCAACCCCACACAAAGGCATAGAAATTAAACAACCTCTAATGGAAAGCAGAAAAAAGCAGGTGTTGCAATTTTATTCACAGATACAATAGGTGTTAAACCAACAAAAGTGAACAAGGATAAGGATGGTTACTTTATATTTGTTAAGGGTAATACTCAATATGATGAGATTTCAATTATCAATATTTATGCACCCAAACAGAATGCACCTTAATTTATAAGAGACACTCTAACAGACATGAGCAACCTGATTACTACCAGCTCCATCATAGTCAGAGATTTTAATACCCCTTTGGCAGTGCTGGATAGATCCTCCAACAAGAAGCCTAGCAAAGAAATTTTGGATTTAAACCTTACCATTCAGCATTTGGATTTAACGGACATCTATAGAACATTTCACCCTAATAAAAAGGAGGACACATTTTACCCATCAGCCCACAGAACATACTCCAAAATAGACTACATCCTATGTCACAAGTCTAACCTCAGCAAATTTAAAAGAATAGAAATTATCCCTTGCATCTTCTCAGACCACCACGGAATAAAAGTTGAACTCAGAAACAACAGGAATCTGCAGACCCAAACAAAAACGTGGAAGCTAAATAACCTTATGCTCAATGACACTTGGGTCAAAGACGAGATCAAGAAGGAAATTACCAAATTCTTGGAACTAAACAACAATGAATAAATGAGTTATCAGAACCTCTGGGATACTGCAAAGGCAGTCCTAAGTGGGAAATTTATCGCACTGCAAGCCTTCCTCAAGAAAACAGAAAGAGAAGACATTAACAACTTAATGGGACACCTCAAGCAACTGGAAAAGGAAGAACACTCCAATCTGAAACCCAGCAGAAGAAAAGAAATAACCAAAATTAGAGCAGACATAAATGAAATTGAAAACAAAAGGATTATACAA
>CAUYQV010048194.1:0-18711 GCA_963574575.1 Galagoides demidoff
TCTTGTTCAGGTCCCTTTCAAACTCCTGAGCTCAGGCAATCCACCCACCTAGGCCTCCCAGAGAGCTAGGATTACAGGCATGAGCTACTGTGCCTGGCCTCTTTAAATCTTTTTATCCTCTCCCATTTATAACTGTCTTAAAATATTTCCACTGCTAGGTTGAGGTAGAATTTCAGGTTTCTCATGTGTTTCCACCAATACAGCAATGGGGGAAAGCCTAGCAGCATGAAAGCCCTGCTTTCCTGCTCAGCATTCCCTGATGTCATCCTGGCAAGAGAAGGTTAGGCACCTTATTATAGCTTGCAGGTGAAAGTCTAGGTTCCCCCCTCAGCTTTTCCTGGCAGGGGTAGGGCCGAGGCCAGTTTTTTCTGTGGTGGTTGGTTGGAGTTGAGAAGTTATTGCCTGAAAGTTTTCTGTCTTGCCAGGAAACTCTATACCCCCCCACCCCCCTCCTACCCCCAATTCCTAGTCCTGTGGCTAGAGACAGCAGACTTACAGTAGGCTTTTTTTGGTCTGCATCCACTGGCATTTCCAGGTTGCTAGGTTCTTCAGCTTCAACTCTGAGTTATATGAGGCCAAAACAAATCAAATACCCCTCCCCCTCATCATTACTCTGCCTTCTTCCACCACCTTTCAGAATCTTCCCATATTTGTTTCATATATCATGTCCAGAGTTTTCAGTTGTACTTAGTAGGAGCAATAAAGAAAAGCCTTCCTACTCCATCTTGTCAGGAACAGAAATCTCCAAAAATATTTTATACAATTGCCCCTCACAATAGGTTATGAGTGTGTTTGGTTACTATATGTCTATTTCCAGGATAAATCAAAACATACAGGAGTCTACATAACTCAGGTGGAGGGAGAAGATTCACATCAGGTATGAGAATCACCCTAGTATAGAAAGCCCTATGTCAGGAGCCTGTATCTCTAGAAGTAACTCCATAAGCACAGCTCCCAGAATCTCCACAAGGGATAGTGACAAGAGTCACTGGCTTCCTATCAGGTATTTATAATTCTTTCTCTCCAGATGCAATGTGCCAATTGAGCTATTTTTACCATAAGCAAAACTGCCTAATTACAAAACACCACTTTTCATTGTTTCCTGGGGAACAGAACCAGAGTTAACCAACGTCAAACTCTCATAAAAGGGGTAAGGGTTTGTTAACTATCCCTCTCACAAGACAAAAGCGAATGGTTTTTTTATTTCCTAACTTTTGAAAATGATCTTTTCTGCTGGGTGAGGTGGCTAACACCTGTAATCTTAGCACTCTGGGAGTACGAGGGGGGAAGATCACTTGAGCTCAGGAGTTTGAGACCAGGCTGAGCAAGAGCAAGACCCCCTCTCTACTAATACTAGAACAATTAGCTTGGTATTGTGGTGCATGCCTGTAGTCCCAGCTACTTGGGAGGCTGAGGCAAGGTTGTTGTGAGCTGTGATAACACCACGGCACTCTACCTAGGGCAACAACAACAACAAAAAAAACCAAACAAAACAAAAAAATCTTTTCGACTACTTCAGTCTATCCTGAGGGGAACAAGATTATTTTACTGTGTAAATTAAGATGCATGTGACAATTGGAGTACATGGTTGATGTACAATATGAGGGGATACATTTTTTTTTCTTTCCTGCTAGTGTTGCTTCCCTCACTCAATCTATGCCAGACTGTGACAAATTGGGAAGAAGTCCCCAAAGCAAGCAAACACGTATGGCTGCCATATACTTTTCTAACATCATACTTTATTACTGCTACCCAATCTGATCATTTCAAACACTTTGTTTTTTTTTTGAGACAAAGTCTTAGTTTGTCACCCTTGGTAGAGTGCCGTGGCATCACAGCTCATAGCAACCTCAAACTCCTAGGCTCAAGTGATTCTCTTGCCTCAGTCTCCCGAGTAGCTGGGACTGCAGGCAACTGCTGCAATGCCTGGCTCTTGCTCTAGCTCAGACTGGTCTTGAACTCGTGAACTCCCACCTTGGCCTCCCAGAGTGCTGGGATTACAGGTGTGAGCCACTGCATCCCCCCATTTTAAACATTTTCTATTTTATGCCCTTAGCACTTAAAAAAAAAAAAGTACCTCCAGTAAACATACACATAGTATTTCAATTATATACATGTACAATACTGGTATAACATATAGATTGCAAAATATACCTACCAAATAGAAATCTTTACAGGGTGAGAAAAACAAACGAGCATAATGGAATTCTCATATTTTCTCTGAGTAGCCCAATCATTGTTTTATGCAACCTCCTTTCTAATCCCATTGCCAATAACTTCACTCTCATTATATTATCAGATTCAGTTCATTGCGAATTCACAGATTCACTGTGCCTTTTACTATGATTCTTTCTAGAGAACAGCCTAGGATAGTCAGTCACCCATTTGACCATTGTCTTTCTTCCTTCCTTTTTCATTCCCTACTTCCCCTACACCTGCATCTAACTCTTTCAGGTCCTTCCTTCCTATTTCCTAAAACTCAGTTCAAGTGTTACCAACATTGAAAGTTTTCCATGACTCCCATATCTTACTGCTCAGAGGGGATGGGGCCCTGTACCAAAAAACAAAATAAAAACACAAAAACCTACCTTTCTGTACACATAAATAGAATGATGTGAAAGCAGATATTGGTACTGTAGAAATAATGGCAACACTAAGGACATTTTCTACTGTACCAAAGAGCACTAACAAAGACAGTAAAAGGAATGATCTTCAGATTACTACTTAGAACAGCGGTTCTCAACTTGTAGGTCACGACCCACAGGAACTGTATTAAAGGGCTACAGCATTAGGAAGGTTGAGAACCACTGACTATTGCCAAAGATGTGGTAAAGCTGTACATTCTTTGGTCTTCCTTTATAAGGAAGATGCAAATAATCAATAAACCAGTTATACTTTCCGCCACCGTTGTTCTCTCCTTTCCAAATGAGATCCTCATTGTTTATCTCACCCTCTAGAAGAGCTTTTTAAGTGGTCTCATCGCCTCCAGAATTGCCCTCCAATCTACCTTACAGAATGTTTCAAAATCCTGAATCATTTCTCACTACCTATATAAAAATCTAACTTCCTTAGATGTGACATTCAAAGCTCTCTCCAAGATCTAGCCCCAACCTACTATGTTAGCCTTCTCCACTGCTGTTTTGATAATCTGGACTTAAACTAAAAATATTTAACTAACCCTACAGGGGTGGAACTTGTGGTCTTCTAGATCTAGATTTGTTCTGTAAAATTTGGATTTAGTCAAAAGGTCACACTCTAGGACCTACAAGGCCACAAGTAGACTTATGGCCCCAGGTTTCCTCCCCCAGCCCAGCTCCAGGACATGGCCTACAGTGCATCTTTCTGCCATTTTGCTAAAATGTTTCCTCAACCCCTTCAATCCATCCATGTACTCTGTCTGCTGGAATCCCACCCATCTTTCATGGCATGGGCCCAGTACTACCTTCTGTTTGATGCCCATAGCCAAAATGCAACCTTGAATTGTGCCACTCCTTAGTGTTTAAAGAACATAACACAGTTCATTTCACTTTATCCAGATAGCAGCTCTCTAAGATAGCTTTATGCTCCTTTTACAAACTCAACCAAGCAGTCAATGACAGAAGTAGCGATTCCTCTTGGTTGGTCTTGAGGTTCCAAATACCCTATGTATACACTACACTGTTGATGCTATCTTTGAAAACCTCTACCTCCTCCCTGCTCCCAGGGTGCTTTATAATTTCAAGAGCATATTAATCCCAAGGCCATCATAGATTAGAGCTGGTATGTTTGGTGAGTGGTGAGGATCTCATCTTGTTTATACCATTATCCTTTGAAGTACCTACCATGTTCTTTATATATAATGTAAATGTGCCACGTGATCAAACTGAATTTAATTCATTTCCCCCTCCCTTCCTGGAAAACTCCAAAATTATGCTGAAGTCAGTATCCCAGAAGCAGAATAGGGTAGAGGTTGGGAGTATGGGTTCTTCCCTGAACAAGTCATTCAACACCTTTGTGTTTGAATGTCCTTATTTGTAAAATAGAGATAATAATTATGCCTTCCTCATAAGGTTATTGTGATAATCAAAACACCAAGCCAGGGCCTGGCACACTCAATGTTTACTAGTTATTTATCATTATGTAATCCACTTTATGTCTCCACATGGCATTTTTACTACTAAAATTACTGATCTCAAAAAATGATCATCCCAGATCATCAAGAGAAATTTAGATAACATGGAATGTAAATTAAGATGCATGGATATAGGGAGGGTAATTGCTGGGACCACACCTATGGTGCATTTTACAAGGGTACATGTTAAATCTACTAAGGGTAGAATATAAATATCTAAACACAATAACAGTGAAGGCTATGTCAACCAATTTGATGAAAGTATGTCAAATTGTATATAAAAGTAGCACAATGTACCCCATAATTGCATTAATGTACACAGCTATGATTTAATAAAAAAAAAGATGCATGGATACATATTTAATATACTTTATAAAGATCCCCCTAGAATGTTTGTTTGAAATAGCCCATTACATAAAATCCCCAGTTATCTGAAAAAGTAATGTATATTGAAAGATTAAACTTACATGAAATAACTAGGTATTAACATTAAGGCTATACAAATGAGATGAGTGTAAGTGGGAATTGTTTTCCTTTCCTCTTAATTTTGCAGTGACTAATATTTTTCCTAACCTAAGTACCAGGTGCTAGTCAAAGGTTCTGACAAGGCAAAGAGAAAGCAAGGATCAAAGTCTTTAGTCACCAATCTGCCTCTCCCAGTCCTGCAAAAAGCACTGTTCAATCTTCAAGGAATTTACAAATAATGCAGTCAAGTGTATGACTACAAAAGCATTTACTGACACCGATGACTTTACCGATGGTATAACCTCCCTCAGCGATTGCTATGTCTGTGTCTACAGGGACCACACCTGAGTGAGTTACACTGACTTAGTACAGACATGTTTGGTAAATGAAAAGTCTTCATATGCAACAAGGCATTCCTCTTACTGGGTCACTCCTGTAAAACGAGAGGGTCAGAGAAAGAATTTCTAATTCTTTTCAGGTCTAATCTCCATGATTCTGTCATCTTCTCTCCTGGGGCCCACCACACACAGGGAGAGAAGAGATGTGGTCTTGAGCAACAGCCAAGCAAAAGCGAAATTCTGGGCGCAGTTAAACTTCGTGCAAACTACTTTGGAGGAGTTAATCCGGAGTTAGGGTGGTAACGGAAAGTGATTTAGGCTGTGCGGGGCAGGCGTGGGCAGGGAACTTTGAACTATGACTGGGAATTCTGAAACTGCTTTTCTCATGGGTCTTAGAAATTGACCTGTGGAACACGCACACTCAGACAAGGAACCCAACCCTGGATGGCTTGGCTTTCAGCTAGCGTCTCGACATAAACATGTTAATTCAAATAAAGTCAGTCTTTGAAACTACCATTCTTTCCAGCCCCCATAGATCACCCCATGGGACACCGCTAGCCCTCTTCCCAGCCCATTCCTGTCCTGCAGAGCGGCCGGATGGGGCTGAGTCCCGGGGTCCTTCCCGGGACCACAGCCGCCCCGCGAGAGGCCCTGACGCGGGAGAATAAGGTCCTGCGCCCACCTTGGTGCTGGGGTCCGCGTCGGAGCAGCAACTGAGAGCGGCCTCGTCTGTGAGGCCGCCGGAGGCGGGCTGCGGTTCTGCCATTGCAGGACTGCTGTATCACGGACGCGGGGCCCCAGGAACAGACTAGACAGCCACACTCTGCCGGGCTCCCAGTGCCTTGACTGGAGACAGCGCGACGGCGCCGTGGGGCGGGCAGCCGCTGACTTCCAGCCAATCGCTGCGCGGAGAGCAAGTTGATTCTCCGCTGATTGGGTCCCAGTGAGGTAGCGCCTCTGGCGGCAGGACTCGGTCTCGGACTACAACTCCCAAGGCGCCTTGCGTACCCGGAGGGACGCTCTTTAACTCCTGCGCGCTCCTTCTCCCCGCCGCTTTGGAAAGCTGCATTTCTCGGTCGCTTAATTATGTTTCTGTTTAGCTATTAAAGTTCTGTAACCGCCCATACATCAGGTTGCAAATTTGTAGAAAATTGGAATCTGATGGAAAGTGAGAATTGGGAGTTATTCTTTAAAATCGTAAAGATCCATATATATTTTCTCAGTTTAAACAACACAGGATAATTGAAACTGATTTAGTAAAAAACCTAGGTTGAAGTTTTGATTCCACTATAGATTAGCTCTAGAGGTTTGTAATAATTACGGACCCTCTCTGAGCTTTCTAACAGGCTTTGGTGAGAATTAGATGAGATTTAGGTCCTAGCTTGACTACTTATGATTCAAATTACTTGCAATAGTTTCACATTAATTTTGCTAAGACATATATTTTAATGGTATTCACCTAGAGTCTTAGTTATCACTGTGTCTTCATTACCTTGCTCATGGCAGATGCTTAATCAATACAGAGGGTGCCCAAAAATGTTACACATTTTAAGAATGGAAAAAAACTATTAAAATTGTAACACTCAGTATAATCCAATAATGTTTGCTATCTTGTATATTCTATCTTGTATCTCTTGTAATCACAGAAGTGAAATGTAATGCGAGTATTATAATTTTAATACAGGTTTTTCCTTTTTTTTTTTTTTGAGAGAGAGAGTCTCACTATGTTGCTCCCAGTAGAGTACTGTAGCATCATAGCTCACAGCAATCTCAAACTTGGGCTCAAGCAATCCTCTTGCCTCAGCCTCCAGAGTAGCTGGAACTACAGATGCCCACACAACGCATGTTTCTTTTTAGAGACTGGGTGTCTCTTTTGCTTAGGCTGGTCTTGAACTTCTGAGCTCAAGGGATCCTCTACCTGCCTCTACCTCTCAAAGTGCTAGGATTACAGGCATGAGCCACTACGCCAGGTAGGTTTTTCCTTTCTTATATTTTTGGCACCTACTATATTTTTTTCTGGTTAAAAAAAAATAGATGGGGACTACTGGTATAACAAAAATTTAGAAAAGAACATTATGTTAATGGATGAGAAATGAGGTTTGACAGAGAGCTGTAAATTGAATAAGAGGGTCTAGGTGAATTTTCAAGAAAATGATAGATGGATGCCAGGATTGGAGTTGCAAGGGGCCAGGCAAAATAGGAATTTATTGGCTCACCAAACCAAAATGAGACAGAGCAGGGATGTATATGGCACTAGACACCTGGCCACTAACAAGATGCCTCTTGTCTCTCATCTTAGTTCTTAACTTCATTTTCTCAGACACGCCAGTTCTGTGAGTCTAGAAATTTGGCAGCTCTCAGCCTCTTACTGGGAAAGGGAGTGAACTCTTCTCAAATCCAATTTGATAAAATCTGGAAGGAGCTATAATTGCCTGGATGTGTGCTTACTACTATGGTTGAGGGATGGTGTTTGGCAGACTGGATTAGAACTGCCTGTTGGAGTTGAGGGAGAAACAGTTCCCCCTCAAAAGAGGGAAGATGTTCTTGTAAGAAGAGAGGTTTGCTAGGCAAAGTGAACCATAGATATCCATTGCAAAAAGGTGGGTAGGATAAGAATTTTAACAGAAATTTTGTGCATACCTGGAACAAACTGATTGATGGTATTTCATTAAAGCTCTGTATACTAGTATTATAAAACTTCAACATGGAGCTAGATCATAATGCTGTTAGACTCAGGAATTGCTGTAATATACAAGCCCTCCATACACTATGCATTATCACTGAATTATTGAAAAAGTGCCGGTGTCTGCTTCTGGTGAGGGCTCCAGGGAGCTTCCACTCATGGCAGAAGGTGAAGAGGAGCAGATATCACATGGCATGACAGGAAGAAAGAAAGTGCAAGCCGGAAACTAATACAATGAGAATTGACTTGGAGGGCACCAAGCTATTCCTGAGTTATTTGTCCCCGTGACCCAAACACCTCCCACTAGGCCCCACCTTCAACATTGAGACAAATTTTAACATGAAATTTGAAGGGGATAAATACCCAAAATATATCATTCTGCTTCTGGCCCTTCAAATCTCATGTCTTACAAAATAGGATTACTCCTTTCCAACAGTTCCCAAAAGTCTTACTCTTAACTCCTTCCAGCATCAACTTAAATATTCAAAGTCCGAAGTCTTATCTGAGACCTAAGGCAAGTTTCTGCCACCTAAGGGCCTATAAGATAAAAAACGAGTTATTTACTTCTAAGACACGGTGGTAGAATAGACATGGGGTAAACATTCCCATTCCAAAAGGGAGAAATTGGCCAAAAGAAAGGGGCAACAGGCCCCACACAAGTCTGAAACCCAGCATGGAAGCCATTAAATCTTTTTTTTTTTTTTAATTTTTTTCCTTCTTCACATGTAGGGCATTTGTTTACAGGAGGCCACAAGTTTTGGGCCATCTTTGTCTCAATGACCCTAGATTCCTGTCGGGTGTGTTGTAAACATAGGAATCATTCTTCAAGTCCCCTGAAAGCCATTAAACCTTAAAGCTCCCAATGACCTCCCTTGACTCTATGTATGGCATCTTGGCTGCACTACTATGAGTGCTGGGCCCCTGAAGCCTTGGGCAGTCCCATTCTTAATGGCTTTGCTGGGCACAGCCCATGTGGCTGCTGTCACAGTTGGAGTGAATGCCTGCAGTGTCTCCAGGCTCAGGGTGTACATTATGGTAGGTGGCCTCACCATTCTGGTGTCTGGAGAGTGACACACAGTCCCCTTCCCACAGCTCTACTAGGTAGTGCCCATGTGGAGACTCTGTGTAGGGATTCCAACCGCACATTTCCCTTTGACATTCTAGTAGAGTTCTCTGTTGGGGCAGAGCTGCCTAGGCTCCCAGCTTCCCAGTACATCCTTTGGAATCTAGGTGGAAGCTGTGAAGCCTCCGCCCTTTCTCATGCATCCTGTAACTTGCTGAGTCAACATGCATAGACGCTGCCAAGGCTTATAGCTTGTGCCATTTGAAGCAGCTGCCCAAGATGCACCTGGCCCTTGTGCCAGACCTGGAGCAGAAGTAGCTAGGATTTGGGGAGCAGTATTCTGAGGTGGCTCAGGGCTTTCGTTCCTTTGGTAATCACCCCTGGAAACCATCTGTCCTCCTGTGCCTCTCAGACTGGGATAGGAGGGATGGCTTGGAAGATTTCCGAACTGCCTTTGGGGACTTTTCCCCCATTGACTTGATTATAAGCACCTGGTTCTCTTTTAATCTGGCTACTCTTTGTTACTCTATGCAGCCTGCTTGAATTCCTTGCCTGAAAACTCTGTTCTCTACTCGACCACATGGACAGGCTATGAATTTTCCAAGGTTTTATGCTTTACTTCCCTTTTAATTTTAAGTTCCAACTTTAAGTCATTCCTTTGCTCCCATCTAGGCCGCTAGAAGCAGTTGCACTTCTGGAACACTTGGCTGCTTTTACCAGGTCATCACTCTTAAGTTCAGCTATTCACAGAGTCATAGGGCATGGGCACAGTATAGCCAAGTTCTTTGCTAAGGTGGAACAAGGGTGACCTTTGTTCCAGTTTCCAATAGTTCCTCATTTCCATCTGATTCCTGGTCAGCCTATACTTTACTATCCAGATTTCTATCAGCATTTTGGTGACAACCACTTACCCAGTTTCTAAGGAGTTTCAAACTTTCCCTTGTCTTCCTGATTTCTTCTGCACCTTCATAGTCTTCCAACCCCTCCTCGTTACCTAATCCCAAAGCCTCAGGTATTCCTGTAAAGGACTACCCGAGGCTGGGTAGTATATAAAGAAAAAATGTTTATTTGGCTTATGGTTCTTCAGGCTGTACAAGAAGCATAGCACCAGCATCTGCTTCTGGTGAGGGTCTCAGAAAGCTCATAATCATGGTGGAAGATGAAGGGGGATCAGGTATGTCATATGGTGAGAGAGGGGCAGGAGGTACTATACTCTTTTAAACAATTACCAGGTTTGAGGGCACCCAGACATTTATGAGGGATCTGCCCCCATGACTCAAACATCTCCCATTAGGACTCACCTCTAACACTGGGGGATCAAGTCGGAACATGAGACTTGGAGGGACAACCATCCAAACTATGCCATAGAGCACAGGATTGGAAATACATAAACTATATGCGTATTCAGGAGATAAAGGAAGACAAAGGTTTTTAAATGAAAAATAAGAAGTTTTATACAATTGTGTCTGAGATCCTTGGCTACAAAGATCAATAACAACTGCCAATTTAAATTTGGACAAGCAATTACTGGTCAATTGTTCTTGCAAAAGTGTTTTTTTTTTTCTTTAAAATTGTGAGAGCATAGTGCAAGTTGTTCTTGGAGGGTCTTTTATGGCAGTTTTCTTATCAGGCATACAAGCATGAGAACCCTCTCTTTATGGCCTTCCCCGGCTCTGTCAGGGTTTCCGTTGATTGTTTTGTTTTGTTTTAAACACTAGTGATTCCATATTGGTTCTGACAAATTTTAGTTTCCTTTTTTGGTAGAAGGGGTGTGTTAATTTTTCTAGGGCTGGTGTAACAAATTACCATGAATGTGGTGACTTAAAACAACAAAATGTATTCTCTCACAATTCTGGAGGCAAGAAGTGTGAAATCAAGTACTGGCTGGGCATGTTCCCTGCGAAGGCTCTGAGGGAAAATCCTTCCTTTCCTCTTCCAGCTTTTGGTGGCGCCCAGGGTTCCCCGGTTTGTGGCAGCATAACTCCAATCTCTGCCTCAGTCTTCCCGTGGCTTTCTGCTCCATTTTAGCACCCGCAGTTTCCTCCCCTTTTCCTTATAAAGACACCAGTCATAGATTTAAGGCTCACCCTAATGCAGGTCACATTCACAGGTGCTGAGATTAACTGTTAAGACTTGGACATACTGGGGAGAGGGAAGGAAACACAATACAACCCATTCAAAGGGGCATATACCTGGTTTTCCTTTTTTTAGTGATAATATTAGGAAATCTGCTGAGAGTATGTTTAAAATACTTTTGCAATTGCTTTTATTTTCCTTAAATAATATCATTTTATTAGTTCCTTGGACTCTTGCTGCCAGGTGGTTTCAGTTTCTGCGTTGGCAGAGTTTCTTTGTTGTTGTTTGTTTTTGTTTTCCTGATAGAATTGACAACTAAACAAGATATAAATGTGGTGTTAAAGCCACAAGCTGATAATCCTGGAAGAAAGCTTTAGGAGATGACCTGTGAATAGTTATTCAATGTATATATTTTACTTGAATGGCTGGCTACTTAAGTTATTTGATAATGTAATCATGTGGTATGTTAGGATAATTACAACATAACAAATAGTGATACTCTGTGTACTTTAATTACAGACTGCCTATAACATCTGGACATTTCCAGTTGCTTGTTTTGAGATTTTTATTTCTGTCAATAGTATCATCTTTCTCTCAGTTGATGAGGCTTGAAACCAAACTCATCATGGAGTTATAGATTTTTGGAACTGGAAGGGACTTTAGAGATTATCTGAATTCCCTCATTTCTGTTTACAAATGAGGATACCCAGGACTAGAGTAGTTTCATAATCTGAGGGCTCGTCAACTAATTAGTTATTTGTCGTGTAGCATAGTCCCAGAACTAACTCACTGTACTTGATTATCAGTACAGCATTTTTCTTCACTATATTCCCTATCACTGAACTACTGCTATTAACAGCCAACATTGATTAAGCCATTACCACATGTTACTGTGCTAAATATTTCTTATACACAAGTATATTCCTTCATGTATTTTCAGGGACACTTAATTTTCAGAGTCTTGGGCACTTAATGTCTTATATATGTGCTGCACAGTGTTTACTTTCTATTAAGCCTCAAGAGAACTCCGTGGAAGGTTTATTTTTCCTGTATCTCAGGCATTCTCAGGAGTGCCATCACTTGGCAGTATTCCATGAACCTAGTTTTCTGCCAGAGTTAATGAAACTATCATGTGGATCATGGTGGCACAAACCTAGTGCAACAACATATATCTTTAGAATAAAATGTCTATCCATATTTAGCATTATTTCTTTACAATGTGTCAGTGCAACTTGACCCAAAGTAAATAACATCCTACTCAGTCCATTTGCCTTGAACTGAAGGACCCAGGGAGGCCAACACCAGCAAGTACTCCACAAGGAGAGACTAGGGTGCAGCCCCCTGCAATGTTCCTCACTGGCTTTTATTGAAATCTCAGGCATGGGGTGGTGTCTGTGGCTCAAAGAGTAGGGTGCTGGTCCCATATGCTGGAGGTGGTGGGTTCTAACCCAGCCCCAGCCAAAAAAAAAAAAAAGAAAAAGAAAAAGAAAAAGAAATCTCAGGCATGAGATTTATATCAGAAAGCTTCAAACAGAGAGTTAAGGTTAAAAAAAAAAGTAGTTTTTCTTTAACTGCATATTTGAACTCCTTACCCATCTTATTTACTTCACTTCTGCCTTGCCTTAATCTTATCACTGCTAATATACGCCTCACGGCTGGGACAGTATGCTGTGTGTAGGGAATATTGTTTTCGTTACTCGTGGTCAGCAGCTATTATTGGCTTTTGTCCAGATTACTCTGTTCCTAGTGCCTAGCACTTTTAACCCTATGCTCTAGCCTACAACAATATATTTTCAAAAGAGAAATTTCTAGGTTAAGGCATATGAATGAATATATTTAAGGCTCTTTATGGGATATGATATTTTGTAATTTGTTTCTTATCATATCAGGATATATAGATGAACCTCTCACAGGGAACAGTAGCAAGTGTAAAACCTGCTACAGCTTCCTAAATGCCAAAAGCAGACAGTGGAACTCAATGGACAAGAGGGAGAATGTTTATTACTCAGAGCCCAATAAATGGCAGGAGAATTATGTGGAGGGCCAGTTCCCCGACCCCCAAGTCCCACTGGGCAATTCATGGACCCAGATGCAGACCTTGGATTGTGAGGCAGCAAAGGAACCTAGGCTAAGGCCTCAGGATCTTTTGTAGCAAGCAGTCAATAAGCTAGTTCTCTTCTTTGGGCAGTGAGCAATAGCACTGCCTTCTGATGGAGTGGTCACTGTGACCTATTTAGTTTCCTACAGATTAATTAGCTAAGGAAGTTGCTAAGGGTCAAAGGGAGATTAAGTCTTGAAGTTTGGCACACTCAGCATGTATTTTTAGGACCTAACTTCCCCCCTAATTGTACGATATATTCACTGCATAATGTCTCTTAATGTGGATGGACCATGCCTTATTTAACTTTATTTGTGATTTTTATGTTCATCGCTGGCCTCTCCCCCCAGTTTTTAGACCCTCCAGTCCTCATTTTACATTGATCTGCTCTACATGCAAAGATTAACTTTAACACCTGTCAGGCAAAGTAGCCAACCCAGGAAGCTGCTTGCTCATTCTATGATACTTGCCAGTAGAATTGCACACACAAAGCCCTGACTCAGTGAGGGAGCTTAGCCTTCTGGAAGAATGCCCTGAAGACAGTAAGAAGGATAGAGCCAGCGTTCCCACTCTCTTTCCTGAATGCCTGCATTTTTAGAGAAGGTAAGTTTAATGATCCTAGCCCTTGCCTCTTGCTGCACATGTGAGATAATGTCTGATGGGATTAATGAGCGTGCCTCTGTAATCCATAACCAGATGTACGCTTGCATCTGATGAGGTCTTGCTCTAAAAAACTTCCCAGCACATGTGGAGGTCAGCTGCCATCTGTACATAAACTAGGGGTCGTGACTCTACTTTGGACCATCTGTAGGTAAACTAGGGGGTCACGACTCTACTTTGGAGAGGTGTAACAGAAACTCTTATCTCTCCCAGTTGGCAGTCCTCGGTAGGACTTCTGAATAAAACTAACTTTAATTCTTTTTAAAGCCTGCTTTTTTTTTTCGTTTGTTTAGTAGACACACCTAACTAAAAAGGAGGGTTGCACCCTGTCGGGGAAAAGCAGGACTGTACTGCAAGGAGGGGTGGGATGGACTTGGGAGAAGTCAGTTTTTCTCAGTCTTTCTGTTCTCTGCATCACCACAGATTTCTGAGCAAACCAACTCACCAGGAAGCATTTTATATCCTGAAGGGAAACACTAAGTAACTTTAGAAACTGTGAAGGTCATGGAAATAGCTATCATCTGTCCGTCCGTCCGTCCATCCGTCTATATCTATCTATGAATGACAGTGGCTCACTCTGTCGCCCTGTCTAGAGTGCCAAGACGTCAGTCTACCTCACAGCAACCTCAAACTCCTGGGTACGAGGATCCTCCTGTCTCAGCCTCCCAAGCAGCTGGGCCTATAGGTGGAAGCCACCACACCCGGCTAGTTTTTCTATTTTTAGTAGAGACGGGGGTGGGGTGTGGGTGTGGGGGGTAAAATGTCGCTCTTGCTCAGGCTGGTCTCCAACCCCTGAGTTCAAGGGATCCTCACGCCTTCTCCTCCCAGAGTGCTAGGATTACAGGCACTGCTCTGGTCTGAACAAATTATTTTACATATTTACCTATTTCCGACGCCAATATCCTCAAAGCAAACGCCGGGATCCTCCCACGCCCCTCGCTCTGCACCTGCCACCCCCGCCCCGATTTCCATCTCCAGGAAGCCGCTCTTCGGAGCCCCAGGCCCCCAGGCTCCGCAGTGGAGTTCTCTCCGGCCGAGCCCGAGCCCCTCCAGCACGCCCCGCAGCCGGCTCCGCGGGGAGCAGCGTCCCGGGGAGCCCGCGCGGGGCGTCCCGGAGCGAACCCCTCTCGGACTCCCAACGGCCGAGAGTCGCTGGGTGGCCGTCGAGGCGGGGAGCGGAGCTGCGGACGCGGCTGGACCCGCGGCTGTGAGTGAGCGGCGGGCCGGGCCGGCGCCCCCCGAGCGACCCGAGTCCGCCTTCCCGACCCGAGTCCTCGCTGACATTCAGTGTCCCGGCTCTGCGAGCTGAACCCAGGAGCGTTCTGCTCCAAAACAGGCAAAACAGGCAAAATCCCTGTCCCTCCAGTCTTATTTTTTGCTCCTCGATCCTTCTCACTAGCCTGAATTGGTACTTTTCCCAGCCAGCAGTGCCTTCTCCTGCTTGCCACCTTTGCTCCGCTGTCCCCACCTCCTTCTAGAATGCTTCCCCTCCCCGCCCATCCTCTCCTCAGATCTGACTTAGATGGCACTTTTTTTTTTCCCCCTCAGTTTTTGGCCGGGGCTGGGTTTGAACCCTCCACCTCCAGCATATGGGGCCAGCGCCTGAGCCACAGGCGCTGCCCTATATGACATCTTCTTTATCAAGTTTTTGCTTTTTCCAGAAATGTCTCTCCTGCTGGCGTTCTCTGCCCTTTGCTAACTTACTTTTATCGACTTTGTTTAACATTCCGTCGTCCCAATTTGTGTGCTTTGCTCTGGAGCGGCTTGCTGGTCTTCGGCGTAGCCACAGTGGCCAAGCGCTCAGAGGCCCCCAGGAACCGTGAACTAGCTAGTGCGGTTAGGACTGAGCTTACAGGAACGGGTGCAAGAAAAAGGGACGTGGTTGAATCATCAGCACATAGTAGACCTTGCTTGTTGACTGCAGGGTTTCCAGGTGCAGAGGAGTCCAATATCCTGTTGCTCCTAAAAATGACTAGGGACGACTTTATGCAAGTTCACTTGAACCCGGAAATTGAACTTAAGGAGCAGGAGTGGTGGGGATTGAAAATGGCTGCATGTGGTAGCAAGTTGCTTGTGGAGGAGAGAGGGCTGGGAGGTGAACAAGTGTTGATCTTTTTAACTCCTGAGAGATGTATGAAAAAAATGCATATATTGTATGTTATTGTGGGTGACATACATACATACCATTTTTTAAAATGTTTTATTTTATTTTTGAGACAGAATCTCACCATGCCACCCTAGGTAGAGTGCTGTGGCGTCGCGGCTCACAGCAACCACAAACTCTTGGGCTTAAGCAATTCTCTTGCCTCAGCCTCCCAAGTAGCTGGGACTACAGGTGCCCGCCACAACGTCTGGCTGTTTTCTTGTTATGGTTGTCATTGTTGTTAAGCTGGCACAGGTGGGGTTTGAACCCTCCAGCCTTGGTGTACATGGCCCGGCGCCATGATCACTGTGCTACAGGTGCCGAGTCATGTACACAATTTTTTAAAGGGATCATACGGAGAGCTAGAAATTTGAAAAGTAAAATTCTTCTCCTACTTGCCTCCTCCAGTCTCTTCCACTCAAAGTGATCATTTTAAATAATTTATTGTCTATTCCACCTGGAAAGCTCATAATGTACTTTATCAAATCTAAACTATTACTGATTGCAATTTATGCAATTATGTAAATACGAGCTAGATATTTTATGTCTTTACATATTGCATAGAGATAAAAATGCTAGGAAAGGAAAAAAAATGCTGCCAATTAAACCTTTAAGCGTGCATCTTAGAATTGATGAAAGAGCACATATTGCATATATACACTTTAAAAAATTTATACATGTGATATCATTATGCACTGTACTGTACCTTGCTTTTTAAAAATATAGTAATGTCTTAGAGAGATTTCCATATCTGCATATATAGCCATACCTCATTCTTTTTATTGCTAATGTCTGCATTAAAGTTTTATTGAATGACAGTAGTACAGTACAACTAATGGGTACTTTAGTTGATCCAGGAGCAGAAAATTCCAATCAAGGAATATCTTGATTGTTTCCCATGTGTGTTTGGTTTCTTTGCTTGTTTTTGCTATTACAAACATGTTGCAATGAACCAACAACCTTGTGTGTGTATACAAACATATGTACATACATATACAATATGTATATATGGTAAGTTAATATATTTGCTAATATTTTTTCATTTCAGCTATGTACTATTAAAAATTTTGCTGCAGGCTTGGTGCCCGTGGCTCAGGGAGTAGGTTGCTGGCCACATACACCGAGGCTGGTGGGAGTTTGAGCCAGGTCGGGGCCTGCTGAACAGCAATGACAGCTATAACAACAACAACAACAACAACAACAACAACAACAAAAAGTGGCCAGGCGTGGCTGGTGCCTGTGGTCCTGGCTACTTGGGAGACTGAGGCAAGAGAGTCGCTTTAGCCAAAGAGTTTAAGGTTGCTGTGAACTGTGACACTACAGCCCTCTACCGAGGGCAACATAATGAGACTATCTCAAAAAAAAAAAAAAATTGCTACCGTTTTAAGGAATTCCTCTCTGTAAAATAGTTGTATAGATTTTCTAACTTAAAATTTAACAATTGTGTCACTTTTTGGAAGTAATAGGCTGGTATTTTTGCATTTAGAGTTTATTACATGCCAAATAAGATTTTACACTCAAAAACCATGTAGAAAATGCATCTAAAATTATGGTACTTTATAGAGGAAGAATTCTACAACTTTCCTAAGCAAAAATCTTAGGTCTTTGTAGTCATATATTTATTCATTTTGGCAGTGGTCATGTATTCAAATATTTTGGAAGTTTTAGATATATGATTTTTTAAAAATTTAAACTATTAATGTAATAAATTATGATCCATTTTTAATAGCTGGGGAAGAGATTAATGCTTGATTATCAATTTCCATTGTTCACAGAGTATTAACTATAGAGACTGGTTAGGGTCATAAAATAAGAGATTATCCCTAGTTTGAACAATACTATATAATTCAGCCCTTAATTTATGGAACATAAACTCTTGAACTCTTTACATAGAACATATATACTCTGTGAGGAAAAATCTAGTAAGTTTCAGAAATTAAATGCTATTATTTTTTTTCTTCCCTTAAACAGCTTTACACAAATCCCAAGGAACCTGAGGTAAGTTGACACATACAGAGGTGGAAAGTATCTATTTATGATATTTACTTGCATTGAGACTATAGATTATGTTTAATAGACTACCATATGAGCAGAGTAACTCACAGATTCTTTCAATGTACTTTATTATAAACTTGACCAATTCTTAATTAGGAGAATAAACAACAACAGCAACAACGCCTACCTTGGAGAGCTGGGGGAAAAAAAAGCACTGGGTAGAAGAATTAACATGAGAATGTTCTCTTCTTGTGTAAAAACCACATTTATTACTTATTTATTTTAATTGATTCTGAATCCTTGTTTTTCTAGTCTTTTGGAAGAATGAATACAAAATGGCATAATTCTATACTTTTTCTAATTAAATTCTCCCCGTTGTGACCTATTCGTACCTTTTGGTAGATTTATCTCTGTAACTTCTCTCTTTAGATTTCTTTCCTCTGCTTATTATTGAAGCCTACTCATCTTTCAAGGCCAACTAATGTCCAAATCCTTCATGAAATCTTCTTTGTCTATTTTGTTCACACTAACTTTTCCTTCTCTAAATTCTTTTTTTCAGTAGAACCTCACAGTTTAACGCTGATTCATGTAGATTACTTCATCTCCCAGATAAGACTGGACTTGTCAAGATAAGAGTCTTGAAGCACTAGCCACTGTACCCAGCTAATTTTTAAATTTTTTGTAGTGATGGGATCTTGTTATGTTGCCCAGGCTGATCTCAAACTACTGGCCTCAATCTGCCCTCCAACCTTAGCCTTTCAACATGCTGGAATGATGCAGTGAACCTCTATGCCCAGCCTTGTATTGTTTTTGTTTTTTCTCCCAGAGTAAATATCATAGTCTTGGGCACTTAATAGTGACTGAGATCACTTTGAGCCTGTGGAAATGGAGGGAGGAACCCTCCCTTCCCTTCATTCTCCTCATTCTACTTTCTTCTTCCTGGATTTTCCTTCTTATTTTCTTTTTATCTTTCCTTTTTTACTTGGTTTCAGATTTCCTTTTCCAAGTTTATGAGTTCAACCTGACCTTAGTAACCATAGATCCTGCTTAACCTAACTGGTGATATTCAAGACTAAATT